>JANBXA010000737.1:4190000-4282500 GCA_030556225.1 Cricetiscus sungorus | reverse complement strand
GGAGGCTGTCGAAGTTAAACGCTACTAATTTTACAATCTTGGAGAAGTACACTACAAAGCTTCCTAGTCTGTGTGTTAATTACAATCACACCCCAATGCAGGGACACTTGTAAATTCCTTCACAAGACACCTACACTTCTCAAAGGACTTTCATGAGGAACCAAGGATTTTCTGCCCACAGAATCCAATACATTCAGATAAGAGACTAGAGGTGGAGGGAGGTTCTGCCATGTCCTCTCCTCTAGAAGAGTCTCCTAGTCAGTCCAGAGAACAAACATTTCCCAATTATACAGAACACTATTTTCTGTTCCTTACAGTTTCATAAAATATACCCTGTGAGCTTGTGAAATAAAGGGTTTACACACACTTTTTGCCAACTTTCGGGTTTCATACTTTTGTATGTTAATATATTTCTAGCTATCTTCATTTGAAAAACAAAATCCCAGTTCACTAGAACCAGGGGAACTTATAATTGGACTAATGACTTTTTTCAATAAGGAGGAAGCTAATTAAGCAATAATCAGTTTTAGGAGCCTCTATTGCATGACATATTTTTTTTTCCCCTGTCAGCTAGAAGCCTACAAGTTCTGAATTAATTTGTCTGGTTATGAGAATGGCAAACTTATTAGTGTATCTCACTCTAGCTAGCTCTTAAATTGTTTCACACTTGTGAAAGAATAGTAATGACTAAAAGTTCTATTTTCAAATGTTCAACAGCTCTAAGTTTGGCATACAGCATAGTTCAAAGGCAGCAATCCATGCTTTTGGAGGTTATGAAAATTAAAAAAAAAAGATAAAATGAACTTGTCAAAAACAAATAAGAATGTGTGTATTTGGGCCCAAACTATGCTTCACCAGGGACCAGAGCTGTTACTCTTGTTTGGGCTGTAAGTGGTTAAGAGAAGAATCCTGAGGTGGCAGGGATTTTTGAATTTGACTACTTGCCATTTAAAGGGGAAATCACCTTGTGTCCCACACTATAAAGAGAAGTCATGCTGGCTGCTGTGCCAGGGACAGGAAGGATTTCCTAGGATGCTATTAACATTCATTCCCTCACAGGCAAATTGCTACCCACATAACTCTGAGCTCTGAGGAATGCAGTGGGAGCTCTTCTGCTTAATCCCCAAGGACTTGCTTTGTGTTCAGCAAAACTGAGTCTGATCCCTCAGGAACATGTCAGAGAGTCCTCGGATCTCCTTTTCCCTGACGCGGGTTCTGAGCCTTTACAGGCGATCATATTTAATCACATTGATTAAACAAACAGATAAAAATTCCCAATGTAGAAAATCTTATCAGACATCCCCAGAAAGGTTTACCTGTGAGCGATAACATGTTCCTAATACATCCTAGAGGAATCCTAAATGCGACAATGCCGGACAGCTTACTCATTTGAGTTAACTAATTAGAGAAAACAAATGAGGTGTGAGCGGAGAACAGCAGATTTGGGCGACAGAAAACACCTGAAAGGTGGAAGACCAGACCGTGATGCTCGTGTGATCAGATGGCTTTGTATATACGCTTAATCCAACAATAGTGAAGCAATTAACTGTGGCTGACGCTGTGGGTGTTGTTTATGAAACAAAGGAATGCTGTCATCCAGATACTTACGTTTAAAGAAAGCCTTTTACCTCCGTGACAGTGTGTGGGTGTATGCTAAGTTAAAACATTGAACTAATGTGTTTTTAATATAGGTTCTCTACTTCTAACATCCTTTTCCAAACAGTCAGAGAAATCTCAGTTCTGATCCTTGAAAGAAGGGTCTTTGGGTCTAGCGCCATCAGTCCTCTCTGCTAGAAGGACTCCTGAGCAGGCAGCAAAGCCCTCATCAGCCTGCTGTCTCTGCCTGAGACCTGACTGAAGGGGCTGCCTTATCCAGTCACGGCATCTCCACCAGGAACACTCAGCATCTACTGGGTCGCGGAGTTCCACGTACAAGCGCAGCTGGCTGCTCCATTCTGGGTTGGGACACCCTCAGGAGTCATTGCAAACCCAGTTCTTGCCACGGGACTGACTGGGACCAGCCCTTTCCCCAATGTTTCCTGCTCCCATGCTTGTTTGTCCTCAAAGCCTGGTGCAACGAGTGCTGATTCTTATGGTGGCTGTGTAGCTGGAATCCAGAGTGCTACTACGTTAACTCCGTCTCTTAGAGCATCCACTCGCAGTCCTCCTGAGAACCACTGTCAAAACTGACCATCAGGCAAGAGCATCAATCAGGTGTCATTCTCCATTCTCTCTCCGTTCCCCTGGTTCCGCCCCATGAAGCTGCTTTCTCCAACACACAGGAGCGGTTACCAGATTTCCCCACTATAGGTTTAAAGAGAAATCTGGCACCAGGGAAATATTCAGAGATCTACAAGGATGACCCCAACTAACAATCTAAGCAATAGTGGAAAGACTACCTTAAAAGCTCTTCCCTAATAATGACATTGATGACTGACTTACATGCCATTCTGAAGCCTTCATCCAGTAGCCAATAGAATTATAACATAGTATTCTTACTGTGTTATTATTAGTAGTATCTTCACAAGATCACACCAGCTGCTATAACCCAACAGATTCACAAAGTGATAAATCAACCCTAATAGAAGCAACACACCTTACCCACTTATCAATAATCACTAGGCAAAGAGGCTTTCTCAACAGGCTTTTCCCTACACACCGACCTGCCCAAGACTTCATTATTGCTTCCATGAGAGCTAGTTTCATTTCGGTAGAAGGAAGGGGTAAGTGCATGCACATCAGTCACGCACACTTTCAGAGGCCCTTATGTGGGGATGCTGGGTCTTTCTTTCATTGACTTCTTTCACACATGAAGTGACACATGGAAGTCATTTTTTCCTGCAAGTCCAAGGAAATGGTGAGAGAATTACTGGGCCTTGAAAGAATTATCCAGAGGCCTCACCTCGGACGACACCGTAGATTATTTCTCTGAAACCAAGCATCTCTGGGGAACCTGTGCCTTACCTATTGATTTGATTACCATCCACTGAAACTTCTATGGACTGTGCTCCTTATCTGTGTGCCTATCTGAAGGCAGGTCTGCCGCTGCTATCTCCTCTGCTCTTACCTTTCTTGGAATGACCTGACTGACCCCTAATCTTCTATGTCCTATCTTCCTATAAGGAAGAAGTAAGCATACATATTTTATAGGTGGTCATAAACTCAGCAAATTCCTTCTGGGCATTGATGTTCAAATGCACATACATACTTTCTCAGCATGTTTACTCTTCAGAATGAAAACAGAGCCATGTAGATTTAAGCCACATATGGCTCTAGATCCTTAGTTATAATAAGTACATAGAAATGCAGAAGTCAATCTTATTAGGGCCATGTAAAAGACAAAGATGTTTACATTTGATGAAAAATCAATGGACTTGCTGTCCTGAAATAACAAGCCACAGATCAGTTTTAGATCTGAATTCATTTTCCTCAACAGAATGTTGACACGTGTAGCTGCTTACTCTGTATTATAGTAGACATCTGTGAAACAAATGAATGTGAGGGATGTTCTAGACAGAAACAGGGAGTGTGAAAATTACACTACAGCATGTTCCAGTATACCACGGTGAGGAGAGTCTTTATTAAGGTTTGGGTTGAAATCCTGGCACTCAAAGATCCTCCAGGCACTGTCCTGACTCACTTTGCCCTCTGCGAAATCATTTCTACCCTTCTGTCCTCAGCTCTAATGTAGAAATGAAAGTTCCATAGTTCTATTCTTCCAGGGACAATAAGTAAGCTATGCTGGTGTCAGGCAGGGCAATGTTTAATCTCATAGAAAGCAAAATTCTGACCCACCAAGAAACACTTGCTTGATGAGTGTTTAATATGTTTGGAGTTAGTTCCTCACACTCAGAAAAGTCTCATTGTCCACACTGAACCTCTTAGAAGAAAAAGTGGGAGGTACCCTTGAGCAAATTGGTATAGGAGACTGCTTCCTGACCATAACTCCAATAGCACAGACACTGAGATTGACAATTAATAAATGGGACCTCCTCAAACTGACAAGCTTCTGTAAGGCAAAGGACACAGTTGATAAGACCAAACAACAGCCCACAGACTGGGAAAAGATCTTCACCAACCCTACATTTGACAGAGGGCTGATCTCCAAAATATACAAATAACACAAGAAACTAGTTACCAAAACACCCTATTAAAAATAACCCTATTTATAAAATGAGGTACAGATATAGAGAATTCTCAATAGTGGAAATCAAAAAGGCTGAAAGACACTTAAGAAAGAGCTCAACATCCTTAGCTATCAGGGAAATGCAAATCAAAACAACTTCCTCCTGCCAGAATGGCTAAAATCAGAAACACCAATGACAACATATGCTGGAGAGGATGTGGAGAAAGGGGAACACTCCTCCACTGCTGGTGAAAGTGCAAACAGCCATTTTGGAGATCAATGAGGTGGTTCCTCAGGAATATGGGAATTAGTTTACCTCAGGACCCGGCAATCCCCCTCTTAGGCACATACCCAAATGATCCACATTCATGCAACAAGGACATCTATTCAACTATGTTCATAGCAGCACTATTAGTAATAGCAAGAACCTAGGAGCAACCTAGATGCCCCTCAACTGAAGAATGGATGGATAAAGAAGACGTGGCACATCTACACAATGGAATACTACTCTGTGGAAAAAAACAATGGAATCTTGAAATTCACAGGTAAATGGATGGAACTTGAAGAAACCATCCTGAATGAGGTAATCCAGTCACAAAAAGAGGAACATGGTATGTACTCGCTCATATATGGATTTTAGACATAGAGCAAAGGATCACCAGCCTATAATTCACACCACCAGAGAAACTAGGATACAAGGAGGAACCTAAGAGACTCACACAAGGTCCCTCACAGAAGGGGAAAGGAATAAGATCTTCTGAGCATATTGGGGGGACAGTGAGTGGAGAGGGAGCTAGAAGAAAGAGAATAGAAAGAGAGAAAAGCATGTGGGAGTAGAAAGATTGAGTCAGGGGAGGAGTAGGAGAGAGAGAGAGAGAGAGAGAGAGAGAGAGAGAGAGAGAGAGAATAAAAGAGGGAGGCATCATAGGTTTGAAGAGAAACTGACTCTAGAGAAATGACCAAAGACCAACAAGACTGACCCCAACTAACAATTTGAGCAACAGTGGAAAGGCTACCTTAAATGCTGTTCGCTATTAATGAGATTGATGACTGTTGAGGCTCCGCAGTCTGTGGGCCCCGCCTCTGATGGGCGGGATGCCTATGGCCAGGTAATCACTATGTCAGGCCTTACCTAGCTTTTACCTGGCTGGGCGGAGACTGGGTTATGCATGCAGAAGCTCCCCTTTTAAAGCAAGCGCGCCAAGCACATCTCTCTTTCTTGTCCCTCTCTCTCATCTCCCTCTCTCTTGCCTCTCTCTCTTACTTCTCTCTCTCTCTCCCTGCTTTCAGTTGGCCACCAGCTACCCCCTCTTTCCTCTCCCCTCTCTCAATAAACTCCATGTGGGCGCTGAATCTCGTGTTTGTGTTTCTTAGGCCCTAGCAGCTGCAAAAGAACAACAATGACTAACTTATATGCCATCATAGAGACCTTATCTAGTAGCAGACACCCACAGAGAAACACTGAGCCAAACTGGAATCTAGATGCAGAGAGGGAGAAGTGATAAGAAAATGGGGACAAGACCAGGCTACAGAAACTCACAGAGACAGCTGACCTGAACAAGGGGGAGCTCATGGACCCCCCAGACTGACAGCTGGGAAACCAGCATTGGACCGACTCAGACTCCCTGAACATGGGTTTCAGAAGGCCTGGGCAGCCTAAGGGACCTCTGACAGTGGAACCAGGATGTATCCCTGATGCACAAAAGGACTTTGGGACCACATTCCCCATGGGGGGATACTCCCTTAGCCTAGAGGCAGGAGGGAGGGCCTAGTCTCTACTCCAACATAATTCAACAGATTTTGTTGATCCTTCCTGGAAGGCATGCCCCTCCTTGTGGAGTGAGGGGATGGTAGGGAGGGAGCGAGGGAGGGAGTAAGGGAGAGGGAACTGGGATCCATATGTAAAATAAGAAAAAGAAATAAATAAAAAGAAAATGAATTTGAAGATAATGGATGGTTCTTTTGCTTATATCTTATCTAATTCTTTTTTCTTTTATTAGTATTATTTATTCATTTTACATACCAACCACAGTTGTCCCTTTTTCCCCTCCCTCCTGTTCCACCACACCTGCCCCCAAACCCATCCCCATCAACTACTCAGAAAGGGTAAGGCTTCCCATGGGGAGCCAACAAAGCCTAGAGCATTTGGTTGAAGCCAGACCAAGTGCCTCCCTGCTGTTTTGAGACTCTGCAAGGCATCACATCATATGAAATGGGTTTCAAAAAGCCAGCTCATGCACCAGGCATAGAGCCTGGTTCTCACAAACATTCCAGGCTACCCAACTGTCACCCACATGCAGAGAGCCTAGTTCAGTTCTATGCAGGCTCCCCAGTGTCCATGAGCTCTCAAGAACTTATCAGCTTTTTTTATGATCTTGAAACCCCCCTCCCCATGGCCCCACACTCTTATAATACTTCCTCCTTCTCTTTGACTGGACTCTCAGAGTTTGTTCCAGTGCAAAGCTGAGGGTCTGTATCTGCTTCTATCAGTTGCAGGATAAAGGTTCTATGATGGCAGGGTAGTTATCAATCTGATTACAGGGGCAGGCAGTTCAGGAACCTTCTCCACTATTGCTAAGCATCTTACCTGAGGTCATCCTTGTGGATTTCCGGTAATTTCCATACCACCAGGTTTCACCCTAACCCCATAATGGCTCACTCTATCAGCATATCTCTGTCTTTGCCTCCCACTCTATCCATCCCCCCAATTCCACCATTCATCTCCCTCATGTTCTCATCCCCCACCTCTTCCCATCTACCTCCCCACCCCAGTCTACCCAGCATTGACCATCTATTTCCCTTTCTCATAGTGATTCATGTGTCCCTCTTAGGGTCCTCCTTGTTACCTAGTTTCTCTGGAGCCGTGGATTGTTGTCTGGCTATCCCTTGCTTTACATCTAGCATCCACTTAAGAGTGAGTAGTACATAGTGCATTTGTTTTTCTGACTCTGGGTTCCCTCACTCAAGATTTTTTCCCTGGTTCCATCCATTTGCCTGCGAGTTTCAGGATGTCATTGTTTTTTGAATGCTTATTATTACTCCATTGTGTAAATTCACTATATTTTCATTGTCCGTTGTTTGGTTAAGGGGTATCTAGGTTGTTTCCAGGTTCTGGCAATTATGGATAATGCTGCTATAAACGTAGTTGAGAAAGTATCCTTGAGGTATGATTAAGCATCCTTTCAGTAAAATACCCAAGAGTGGTATTGCGGAGTCTTGAGTTAGATTGATTCCCAAATTTCTAAGAAACCATCATACTGATTCCCAAAATGGCTGTACAGGTTTGCACTCCCACCAGCAATGGAGGAGTGCTCCCCTTTCTCCACATTCTACAATCCTCTCTACCATGAGCTATCATTGTTTTTTTTTTTTGTTTGTTTGTTTTTGTTTCTGTTTTTTTTAATCTTAGCTATTTTGACAGGTGTAAGTTGGAATTTCAGAGTTGTTTTTACTTTGAATTTTCCTGATGACCATGTTGTTATGCCAAACACCAAACTCTTTTCATTATTATGGCTCTATAGTGAAGCATCAAGTCAGGGATAATGATGCCTCCAGAAGTTCTTTTATTGTACAGGATTTTTTTAGCTATCCTGGGTTTTTATTTTTCCATATGAAGTTGAGCATTTTTTGTTCAATGTCTGTGAAAAGTTGTTTTGGGATTTTGATGGAGATTGCATTGAATCTGTAGATTGCTTTTGGTAAGATTGCCATTTTTATTATTTTTATCCAACTTATCCAAGAGCATGGGAGAACTTTTCATTTTCTGATATCTTCTTCAATTTCTTTCTTCAAAGATTTAAAGTTATTGTCATACGGGTCTTTCTTTTGTTTGGTTACTGTTACCCACAAGAAATTTTATATTATTTGTGGATATTGGGTGATGTTCTTCTGATTTCTTTATTGGCTCATTTATCATTTTTTTTAGTTAATCTTGTATCCCACCACACTACTGAATGTGTTTATCAGCTGTATGAGTTCCCTGGTAAATTTTTTAGTGTCGTCTGTATATACTATCATATCATTTGTAAATAGTGAAAGTTTGACTTCTTTCTGGCCAATTTGTAGCCCTTGGTCTTCTTTTTTTACTTACGTAGCTAAAAAATTGAGAACTACATTGACTTGATGTGAAGAGAGTGGACAACCTTGGCTTGTTCTTAATTGTAGTAGAGAATTGTAGTAGAGAAACTTTTTGTTTTGCTCCATTTAGTTTTATGTTAGCTGTTGGCTTGCTGTAAGTTGCCTTTATTATGCTTAGATATGCTCCGTATCCCTTATCTCTCCTAGACCTTTATCATGAAGATGTGTTGGCTTTTGTCAAAGGCTTTTCAACATTAAATGAGATGATCATGTGTGGTTTTCTTTCTTTCCATTTGTTTTTATGGAAAGGTTTTCATATGTTGAACCATCCCTTCATCTCTAGGATGAAGCCTACTTGATCACAGTAGATGATTTGTGTGTGTTCTTGGATTTGGTTTGCCAGTATTTTATTATTTTTATACCATGGTTCACGATAGAGATTGACCTGTAACCCTCTTTCTTTATATGGTTACAACCTTGTATGGTTTAGATATCAGGGTAACTGTGGTGCCATAAAACGAGTCTGACAATGTTCCTTCTGCATCTACTGTATGGAACAATTTGAGGCATATTGGTATTAGCTCTTCTTTGAATTTCTGGTAGAATTCTGAGCTGAAACATCTGGGCTTTTGTTGTGGTTGTTGTTGGGAGATTTTGATGACTGATTCTACTTTCTTATGGGTTATAAGTCAATTTAATTTGCATATGTGGTCTTGATTCAATTTTGCTAAGTAACATCTACCCAGAAAATTGACCATTTCCTTTAAATTTTGTGGAGTACAAGATTTTGAAGGATGACCTGAATCTGGATTTCCTCAGTGTCCATTGTTATATCTCCCTTCTCAGTTCTGATTTTGTTAATTTGAATATTCTCTGTCTGTCTTTTGGTTAATTTGGAAAAGGTTTATCTATCTTGTTGATTTTCTTGAAGAACCAACTCCTTGTTTCATTGATTCATTGTACTGTTATCTTTCAGCCCTCAGTTGATTATTTCTTAACATCTACTCCTCCTGGGTGAGTTTCTTTTTGTTCCAGAGCTTTCACTTGTCTTGTTAATTCACTGCTATAAAATTTCTCCACCTTCTTTTTTTTTTAATACTTATTCTCCGACTACAAGGGGCCCCTCTGATAGTCTAAGCTTCACAACTGTCTCCCACACATGGAGGGCCTACTTCGGTCTTCTGGAGTCTCCACAGTTGTAGGTCTAAAGTTCATGAATTTCCACAAGCTTGGTTTGGCTATCTGTAGATTTCTCGGCCATGATCATGACCTCCCTTGTTCATATCTTTCCTCCCCCCTCTCTTTGATTGGATTCCCGGAGCTCATTCTGATGCTTGGTTGTGAATCTGTGTCTTTTTCCATCAATTACGGAATGAAGGCTCTATAATGACAGTTAGGTTATTCGCCAATCTACTTACAGGATAAGGCCAGTTCAGGCACCCTCTCCTCTATAGCTAGAAGTCTTAGCTGGGGTCATCCATGTGGATTCTTGTGAGTTACCCTAGCATTATTTTTCTTCCTAAGTCCATAGTAACTCGCTCTATTTTGACATCCCTCAATGCTCTTCTACTGTAATTCCCCATCAACCATGATCTCATCCAGCCTCACATCTCCCTTATCACTACACTCTGTTCCCAGTAGATATCACTTATTTTCCCTTCCCATGCTGATCCATATGTTCCTCTTAGGGTCCTCCTTGTTACCTTGCTTCTCTGGACCTGTTCTCCGTGTTGTTCATGTAGGCACTTAGTGCTATGAATTTTTTCCTTAGCACTGTTTATATGGTGTCCCATAAGTTTGGGTATGTTGTGCATTCATTTTCATTGAATGCTAGGAAGTTTTTAATTTCTTTCATTATATCTCCCTTGACCTAGTGCTGATTCAGTTGAGGATTATTCAGTTTCCATGAGTTTGTACAGCTTTAAAGTTCTGTAATTTGGGTTGTTGGATTCTAACTTTAAGCCATGGTAATCTGATAAAATACAGGGGGTTAGTCCAATGTTTTGTATCTGTTGAGATTTGCTGTGTGACCTTGTATACTGTTAATTTTAGAGAAGGTTCCATGAGGTACTGAGAAGATACATCCTTTTGTGTTTGGGTGGAATGCTCTGCCCATTTGAGTCCTAACATGGTTTAGTTCCCTTATCTCTCTATTAATTTTCTGTCTGGCAGACAATCTATTGGTAAGAGTGAGTTGATGAAGTTTCCCAATATTTGTATGTGGGGTTTGAGGTGTGATTTAAGTGTTAGTAATATTTCTTTTACTTATATGGGTGCCCTTGTATTTGAGGCATAGATGTTTAGAATTGAGACTGCATCTTGATGGATTTTTCCTGTGATGAATATGAAATGTCCTTCTCTATGTCTTTCGATTAGTTTTAGTTTGAAGTCTATTTTGTTAGATATTAGGATAGCTATAGCAGCTTGCTTCTTGGTTCCCTTTGGTAGGAAAGTCTTTTCCCAACTCTCTACTCTGAGGTAAATGTCTGTCTTGAAAGTTGAGGTGTGTTTCTTGTATGCAGCAAAAGGTCAGATCCTGTTTTCATATCCGTTATTTTAGCCTGTGTCTTTTTATACATGAATGCATCGTGTTCATTCATATTAAGGGATATTAATGACCAGTGATTCTTTTTTTTTTTTTTTAATTTTTCAAGACAGAGCTATCCTGGAACTTGCTCTGTAAATAAGGCTGGCCTCAAACTCACAGAGATCCACCTGCCTCTGTCTCCCAAGTGCTAGGATTAAAGGCATGCACGACCACTGCCCTGATATCAGTGATTCTTAATTCTTAATTCCTTAATTTTTGGTTTTAGTGGTGATGGTGGTGATGGTGGATGTGTGTGTGTGTGTGTGTGTGTGTGTGTGTGTGTGTGTGTTTTGAGAGAGAGAGAGGGGGGGGGTGAGACTCCTATCCAATTCTTAATATTTGCTGTAAGGTCAAAATCAGCAAATAATTCTATTTTCAGTCAATGTGATATAGCAGACTGATAGAAGATGTCATTCTGTAAACATGTTTCCCATACTGGTTAATGAATACAGCACTGTGGCCAATGGGAAAGCAAGATAGGCGGGGCTAGAAGACAAGGAGGAAAGAGGAAGTAGTGAGGAGGAGTCAACATGGAGAGCCCAGAGAGGTGGAACGCCAGTGCCACTCTGGCTGGTAAGATGAGCCATGTGGAAATACTTAGATTAATAGAAATGCGTTAATATTAAGACAGAGCTAGCCAATAAGAAATAATAGCAACCGGCCAACAGCATTGTATCAAACACAGAGTCTCTGAGTGTTATTGGGGCTGGCATGGCAGCAGGATCAGACTGGCGGTGGGCGGGCTGGGAGAAAACATACACGCTACAATGGACCTCAGATTCACCCTCCTTCAGCCAATGGATAGTATATGGAGAAAGTCCTCTGCCTGCCCTCCAATATTCAATGACTTCTGAATACCCTCAATTAAGTTTTAAAGTTCAGTCACACAGACCTGCCCAAAATCACCCTCTGCCACAATGCCCATGAGAATTTGGATATGCTGTTTGGTACTCGTTGAACGTATCCATATCCAGCAGGGTGACATCATTTTCCCAACATGATGTAACATGAGAACAATGGGGAAAAAAGAGTTCATAAAAACTCTTCAGAAAATGCCTGCATATTGGCACATTTGAGAAGTAAGTTCCCAATAAGAAGTGTCCTAGTATATATTACATTTTGTTTCATAATAGAGTGGGAAAAATAACATTCTGTGAGCAAACCTAACAGAAAACATTTTTCCAGACTGCCAACGTTTGGAAAACTTTACCAGGGATTGGATTCATACTAATGACAGGACAAAATAGCAAAGAGAAGCATATTTACATTGATATATTGATCAATCGCGTGACTAAATAATCAGTCTGTCTTAAAGACACAAAAGGCAGCCAGGACAGGCAACTCTGCTGCCGGCACACTTCAGGCTAGGAAGCGGCAAGAAATTTGACATATTTCATTAAATCTATGATTCAGGAGAGTGTTTGTTTTCTTCTTGTTGCATTTCCCTCTCTGAAGATCAAGACCTCATTCTGTCTCCTTCCACTTCTGATGTAACTCAGAAAGAATAATATCACTTCTTAATTTAAAATGAGTGATGTGGTGTAGAGTTCCAAGCCATCCATCTCCTCAGGGCTGGCAGCCCCCTTTCACCACTTATCTTATGTTCCAAAACACGTTTAAATTAAACACATATCAGCAGTAAATCTGTCAATGGCTGCCTTATTTATGGCACCATTAGAAGAAACATTGATGCCCTTTTATAAACTGGACAGGCATGTTCGGATTCCTTCAGAACCGAGATGAAAGCAGTTGAAATATGTAATGGACTCTGATTAGTCACCAAGTTCTACTGCTGTTATGACCTTCAGGTTGCTTCAGTGAAGGTATGATCAAACTCACAAAGCACAGGGAAGCGTGGTCAACAGAGTATGGCAGAGAAAGGCCTCCATTTTTGCCTACTAAACTTGGAAAACACAAAACTATAACATGACTTGGGGATTTGAAGGAAGGGAAAACTACACGCAGTGAAAAAATGGTTTAATCGGATGCCTAGGGTCTGACCTAGCCTAGATTCATAGTATCTATAAAATTTGGCTGGTCTAACCTCCAAAGCTAAAAAAGAGCAGAAACAACACAGCCTCTGGCTCCCAAGTGCTCGTACTAAAGGCCTGCACCACCACCATCCAGCCTTGATTCTCTAATTCTTATTCAAAATGTTTGAAAGTGATCAAGACACCTGTCTCCTATCCATCCTCATTCCTATCTGTTCTTCCCGATGGGGGTGTTTGGGGATGGGTGACAGCAGGGTTGGGTTCTGCCTTTAGAATAGCTATTCCATTGTGGATTTCTGTGTCTGCTTCACCCCGTGTGCTTGCCTCTTTAATAAATTCTGAATCACACTGCCACACAACATCACTGGGAACTGAACCTTGGGTCCTCACCTTCCTGGGCCCTGACAGGAACCTGAATTGTCACGAGGCTCTTGCATGAGTCTGGGGTGGGAAATTGTATTCCCTTTGAGGTCCAATAATTTACAGTTAAACAGACAACAGAGACTTTTAAAATATGGTAACAACTTGTTTGACACTTAACACTGAGAAGCAGAGGAAATCTTTCCTCCCTTTGAAACCCAAGTGGCTCTGATAGCTTTGATTAATAGAGTTCAGTGGGGTGTTTTGCAGCTTTTGGGGTCATAAAAGACCATGAAACTCCTAACTTGTTTATTGAAATAGAAACACTTCGTAGCCCATGGCACTTCATAAGAGATATGACTACTCTCTGGCTTGCTGTGAGAAAATGCAATCCAAAATAAATGAAAGTAATATATTGAAAACATTCTGTGCCCCATGCCTTGTGTGGCATTGTTTACAATAGTTAATATATGAAACAAGCGAGCTGTTTATCTACAGATGAATAAAAATAAAAATACTGTAAAGACAATCTCTCTTTCTCTCCCTGACACACACACACACACACACACACACACACACACACAGGAGGGGTGGGGAGAGAGAGGGAGGAGTCTGGGCACCCAGAATCAAGGTGCCAACTTGGACAGGTAGGAACCTTCTTGATGGCACCAGGAAGACTCCTTTACCATGACTCCTAATTAGCTAATTATCATCATAGTGCCCTTCCTCTAACAGGGCCACGTTAGGGTTCTGGGACTGTGGGAAACCTGAGCCCCAGCTTTCAGCCCCCACACATTGAGCACAGCTGAGATGCCCAGCTTGTGGCCATCAGGTGCCAGGGACACTGTCCACTCTCTTGGCCAGTGTGGGGACTGCACATACAAACAGACAGGCAAACACTCACACACTTAAAAAACCTGCTAGTGAAATTGTCATGTTTCTAACGGGAACAGAAAGTGTGTGTTTAGCACACGTTCACTGGAGGAAATAATGCCAACACATTGTACTTATTTTTATTTTGTGTGTGAGCATTTGCCGGCCTGCATATGTGTGCATTATGTGTGCATTTTGTGGCCATGGGAGCTGGCCAGGGCATCAGAGCCTGCAATGGGGGTGCTGGGGGCCAACCCGAGCAACAAATGTTCCTTTTTTAAAATTAAATTATAAGCAATGCTGTTTTACCAATCCCAGTTCCCTCTCCTTCCACTCCTCCTGTTCCTTCCACCATCCCCCCATATCATACCCAGGATAAATAATGGTTCCACTGCCAGAGGCCCCGTAGACTCAAACGTGCACTATTTTCAAATGGTAGGATAGCTTACATAAGTGATCAAAAACTTCTACCAGAAAACACCTACAGCTGATAAACACCTTCAGTAAGGTGGCAGGATACAAGATTAACTAAAAAAAAAATCAGTAGCCCACCTATATATAGACGACAAATGGGCTGAGAAATAATCATAGAAACATCACCTTTCACAATAGCCATAAACAACATAAAATATCTTGGCGCAGCAAGTGTTCTCATGCCCTGAGCATCTCTGAAGCCCCAGAGAGAAAATATTTAAGGGTATATTAGAAGAATTCTTCAGGCACAAACTAAGTGATTCCAAAGAGTCATAGGGACATAGGACCAAACAGAAAATATCTAACCCACATCTAACCCAAAGGACATTGACTATATTTGAAAATAGCAACAACTTGAAGCATTTTAAATTCCTAAGGAATTAAGACATAATACACTTTAAAGAAAGAAAAATCATTAAAGTGTCCAAAGATATTTCACAGTTTTGGAACTGGCAAATTTGAGTGTACTATAAGAGATAATTTATATCAGATATCTAATGGGTAAAGAACATACGATATGATCACTGGGTGTTTTAAAGCCACGATTCATTATTCTTATTTGTTACTACAAAAGACATCAAAGGCAAGAATTGAGTACATGAAACATTTGAAAAAAAATGAAACAACATTTTATACTGAAAATATCTGTGAAATCAAACATAAAGTTGAAATGTTATTAATCTTCACAAAATTCAAGAGATACACGTTAGTTAAAAACACTTGGGAAAGGGGGACCAAAAGCACCAAACACACATGTCTAAAGTCATGAATCTGTGGGGAGAAGAAGGAGATTTTTCAGGCAAGGGGTACTAGCCCGAAAGAGGAACAATGTATAACGGCTAAGAGCTAATTTCACAGGGAAAGCACAGCAGTTCTGTAATATATCATGCACACCTCATTAACATGAGTCCAAAATTAGAAGAAAGCTTTGAGAACTGAAAGGCAACACAGACATCCACTCCACGGTGGGAGGAACTAAAGCCCCGGCCTCGTTAACAGACAGGGGAAACGCATGGGGCAGTACGGGATCAACATGGATAGCGAAATGGGCACGGGTGGTGAGTGCAGAGTCATGGAGGGGCATCTGCCAAACTGACCATACGCTGAGCCCGCAAGCAAGGCTTTCTGGAGTTCAAAGCCTGCGCGATGCTGCAATGCAAGCTGTAATCTCGGACTGCAGGGGAGCCACAATAGAAATTAGTTGTAGAAAAAATATCTAGTGACTCCTCGCAGAATGTTTAGTAATTACAAAGCAAGGGGTCCAATGGCAGAGAAAGGAATCACGTGGAAACTAGGAAGTGTTCTGTGTGTGTGTGTGTGTGTGTGTGTGTGTGTGTGTGTGTGTGTGTGTGTGTGTGAGAGGATTCATCCAAGTTCCAGATGACAGCGCCAGCATCGGAGGCGCCGCCCACAGAGGAGGTTTGCAGATCCTCCAGGAACTGAGGAGGTTTACCCACCACCCCAGAACTGGGGCTTTACAGGAGCTCGTGAGCTCACTGACGTGGATACTGGACAGCAAAGTCAGGCCTCTCCTCTGGAAAGCAGCAAGCACTCCTAACTACTGGGCCATCGGGCCATCTCTCTGAACCACCCTGCACTCCTTTTTCTTAATGACTGCCATTTGGCCTGGGGTGTCTAAATTTGCATTTCTCTGATGAATAAGGATGCTGAACGCCATTTCATGTGTTTATTGGTGGTTTGAATTTCATCTCTTGAGAACCGTTTGTTTGTTTTATTGGTGCGTTTATCGGCAGGATTGCTTGGTTTCTTAATGTTTACGTTTTTTAATGGTGTCGGTATTAGTCCTCTGTCAGATGTGCAGCTAGCAAAGGTTTCTTCCTGCCCTATCGCCCGCCCTTTCAGCTTCACAATTTCCCTTGTTGCAGGGCAACTTTTTAATTGTATGCAACCCTATCTGTCGATTGATGGTTTCATTCCCTGAAGTATTATGTTCCTTGCAGGGAAATCCTTGCCTACTCCTGTACCTTGTTTTTCTAGAGCACTTTCTGAGTTTCTGGACTTAAAGTCCTATATCAATTCTGATTTTTTTGCTTGTTTGTTTTGGATGAGAGAGATGAAGCTTCATTTCACTCTGTGCATGTGGAAACCGGTTTTGTCAGCACTTCGCTAGAAGGGCCTTTCCTCCAACTGAATTTTAGGCAACTTTGTCACAAGGCAGGTGTCCCTGTGAGCTGAGTTTGGAGAATTCTCTTCTAGCCTACCAGTTCACATGACTGTGCCTGCTGGTTTTGTTAGTGCTACTTGAGATCAGTGTAGAAAACCTCCAGAAATCCTTGTTTTCCCTGGGATCACATGTACTGATTCATGTAAGGAGGCTAAAAGGAGAAAAAGAACGAAACGTTTACCAAGGTTTTATGGACTTGTTGGATTATTTCTTGTCTAATTTAGCTAACTAAGCATTTTCAGTCTCTCTGACGGAATCACCCATTTCTAATAAAATAAAGCCCAGTACCAGTATGTTAACAATGTTTACATTTAAATGTCACTGTCATTGATTCCAGAGTCAGAAGTCTCACACACCAAGAAGATAAGACATGTAAAATGGCAACTGTGTCACGTAAAAAAATAAAAAATATCGTCATGACCACACCCGTGAGCCTCTGTGTTTCAAGTTCTCAGAGGGCTCACCCTGCTGAGGGAGGCCACTCTACCTAGGCATGAGACAGTGCCTGGAAAATGAAGTTACAAGGCTGGGAATGAGACGTCACACTAAATACAAAACCTGGGGGCTTATTATTTCTGAGCTAGGGTCTACATATTCAGGAGGCTGTGTTATTACGGTGTAACCCCTACCCTTTCAAAGCAGTGACTCTCTCTTGTTGGAATGACACATTTACACCCTCCTCAGTAGCATTAATCTGAAGGTTATGTATTTGGTTGAGCAACTTGTTCACTGAGAAGATACAAAGTTTGAAGAGAGGCTAGATTGATTTAATGAACTTCTGCAAGTGTGGGATTATTGAAGAATGGGACATGTATAAATAATTTCAAGATTTTCGTCTCCCTTGGCAGTTAATAATGGGCACCGGGCTGCTTGTGAGGAGCCTGCACGAAAGAACAGATTTTATGCCAGGGAGAAAGATTCTCATGTTACAGTAGAGACAACATTATTAATTGGAATGGAGGTGAGAAAAGTCCTGTCAAGTCTCAGAGATGTGTGTATACCTACATGATCTACATGATGAATGAAGCTATGGTGTGGCAGACTCGTGGCTTTGAGGCCATCAATTCCAATCCAGTTACTCTGCCTTTTCAGGGGGGAAATCTATCATTAGATGATGTCAAGTTTCCTCCTCCTATATTGAAAAGGCCAAGTGTATATGAGAGGAGGGGAGGGAAACAGGGTAGATTCTAAATAGAAAATTTCATGGTATCCCTGAAACATTCTTCAACTTTAGAGGGCTCTAAAATATTGGATTTTCTAGGTCCCTTTTCTTTACTCCAAAGATGTTGATTTAACTATTTGACTACTTTTTGGGGGGACTTATATTCATATGTATATATGAATATATATGAATATATAGTGTTGCTGTGTTCTTTAAAAGTCTGATAGGCTGGATGAAGCTGTGAGTTCCCCTTTTGTTGCTCCTACTACACTATACCATTTCCTGTTATGCTGAACATAGATTCTTGTTATGTCTGTACCTGTATATATTGGGAATCCATTCTGTCCTTGCCATTAGCTTAAAGGCTATAGGATGCCTGGGCCTCATTGGAGAATGGCTCCTATCTAAATAACAATAGACTTGGGCCCAGACACTCATGCTGAAGGCTGGATGATACCTGCAGCATTGGGGTGCCTGAAGGCAGGGTATGTGCAGTTATGGAGTGTCTGTAGGATTAGGGGAAGTAGTTGCTGTTTGCTCTTCATACATAATAATAGAAGTCCTCTACTACACTCTGTGACTCAGGAACGGACCCATGGCTGATTGGCTGTTTGCAATTGCGGCCCCACAAACCCCAGTCTGCAGCATTGTTAGATCTTTAAAAACATAATTTATGGCTGTATTAAGATTTATTAACAAATAAAACGTAACCATTGTGTTCAGTGTGATATAATGTCAGTGTAATTGAACTAATTTACATACTTTTCATTGGTTTCACACATACATACATACATACGTACATACATACATATATATGTGTATATATATTTCATCTATATTTCCTCTTTAAAAAAATAACTACTTGGTTGTTTGCTTTTTATATTATTGGTGTATCTATTGTCTCTTTAAGGAGTTGATTGAGTCCCTAATGAATTTTTGATATTAGCTTTTAGGCTCTCATCAGCTATATGGCTAGAAAACATCTTCTCTGTAGCAAAGAATGCCTTCTTTCTCTTTTGCATTTTAATTAGATGTGAATTCATTTTCTAATTTTGATTCTTTTCTCTCTACATTGAGGTTATATCACAAAACATTACATTAAGATTTTAACTGTGTTCTTCTAGTAATTTTTTTCAGTTGTGGATCTTAAAGTTTAATTCTAGTCTATTTTGAGTTGATTTTTACTATTTTTATGAATGCTTATTTTGTTTTGTTTTGTTTTGTTTGCTTTTCAAGACAGGTTTCTCTGTGTAGTCCTGGCTGTCCTGAAACTGGATCTTTAGACCAGGTTGCCCTCTAACTCAGAGATATGCCTGCCTCTGTGTCTGAAGCGCTGGTATGTAAGGCATCTGCCACCATTGTCCAGTTCTCTCTCTCTCTCTCTCTCTTTTAAGATTTGTTATATTATTTTTAACTTGTAGAGGTGGTGTGTCTTTTTTCTAGTATTTGCACAGGAGCGCAGGGAACCTGCAGAGTCCAGAGATGCTATATTCCCTGGCTAGTGTTACACTTACACGACTATGCGCCTCCAGTTGGCATGGGTGTGAAAGTGGGGTTGGTCTTCTAAAAGAGCATCAGATTACTCTTAACCACAGAGTCATCTCTCCAGTGCACCCACTTGATGGCTTGTAGGGTCCAGTCCTATTCTTATGCAGGTAAATAGATGGTTTTCGCCATATTGTGTGATGATGGGACAGCCTTTCTCCTTTGTGTGTTTGTAGAACCTTTGTTTAGGTAGCCCTATCTGTGGGTGGCTCCTTGTAGGTGGAATGTTGCTTTCCTGATGGTGGTGTCAGCATTCTTCCACTTGATTTATGAGAGTTTGGTCTTAAATTACACAAGTTACCATCACTTTCTGTTTAATATGCTTTTTCCTCTCCAGATTAGGAAGCTTCCTGACATTATTCCAGTAGATAGGCTGTTTTCCCCTGCCTTTTGCTTTCTTTTTAAACTTCCATCATATATGTCTGGATACACAGTATCACACTGTTAAAGAACTATAGGTTTTCTTCTCTTTTTCATGATTACTTTTTCTTTTTCCCTCTGACTGGGTGGCTCCCATGACTTGCCTTTGAACTTGAAGAGGCTTTCACATCAGCTGCTGAAGCTCTGCTAAGTGGCTTGTTTGGCCGCTGTGTTCCTTGAGTTCCTTTGGTCCTATTATGTCTTGGGTTTCCAGGATGAACTTTAAGTTTACTTTTTGTTTCACTGTTCTGTTTGGTTGTTCACTGGAACAAATAATAAAATCCCAGAGATAGATCTTGGAGTTCAAGCTGAGGGTCAGAGAAGCAAAGCAGCCAAGCCACCAGAGAGCTATTACCTCTACCAAGGCTGGTATGATACTGTCCTCAATGTGGCTGGAGACTAATTGTCTAAGACTAAATGCCAGCTCTGAGACCCTGCTTCACTCTTATATACCTCTCTGGTGCTGGGATTAAAGGATGAGCTCTATTTTTCTTTTAGATTGATTCACTCTCTTGTACTTATAGAGATCTATTTGCCTCTGTCTTCTGAGTCCTGGGATTAAAGGTGTGTGCCACCACTGCCTGGCCTCCCCTCTATGTCTATGGCTAGCTTTACATTCTGACATCCACACAAGTTTTAGTAAGTCATAAACAATGCATCAGCATGGTGCATCTCTCTTTGAATGTGAGTCTCAGCTTCATTAAGGTGATTATTTTGAGGTCTTTATCAGGGAGTGTGTAGATGCTCAGTTTTTAGTATCTGATGTGGAGACTTTAATCTTGTTTTTTCTAGCATCACAATCTGTGATCATCTGTGGTCCTTGTAACTTTGTGTTAATACTTGTACATTTGTAGAAATAACATCTCTTCTAGGATTTAAGATTGATTGACATGTGTGAAGTCCATTACCAGTCATTCTTCCCAAGGATTGTAGGATGGTTAGCTATCTGGTTAGAGCACCAAGAGGATTTCTGATAGTATTTAGGCATGCTACTTCTTAGGTCCATGGATAGACAGACTTTGCATGGGTCCACAGTGTCTTGTTCTTAGGGCCAGGCCTGAAACCCAAGTCAACTGGTGTAGGATTAGACATTGCGTCTACACAAGCAGGCCTGGTGCCCTGATCTATAATGGGGTAGGGGCTGTTAGAATTTGGATATCCAAAAGCCAGCCTGAAATCTTGGCCTACAACAGCTGACCTACCTGTTTAGTTAGTTTAGAAGCTTAGTATGTAGGTTCAACTTGGAAATCCAGCTAATGGAAACAGCTCTCGGATTGTACTAAAATATGATTTGTTAGAAATAGGACTAGAAGTTGCGGTCATGATGGAGCCTTGATCTCCAAAGCCTCATCTGGCCCTTGGAGCTGAGCCTAAAGTTTGGAGAAGCCTGCCTGGCACTGAAGCAGGGTGAGAACCCGGGACCACAGGGGCTTGCCATACCATGGGGGTCACTGTGGTCTCTTGTGAAGAGGAGGTCCTCTTCATCTTTCACTTCCACATGAAGTGTCAGCCTGATGTGTCATACTTGTGTCTGGGGCTTCGGGTGGGATAACTAACTCTCTCCACTATATGAAATTGTTCCCCTTAACTTCTTCTGGGGCTTTCCCTCATCGCAACACTTCATGCCGATGCTAACAGCTCTCCTACAGCCCTAAGATTTTGAGAAGGTATTTTCTGGTTTGAATGGTTGTTCAAATTGATACTTGTGTGAGGGAATGAGCATAAGGAATTACCATTGTTCCATCCTGAATGTCACTTGAATATTTTCTTTGTACATGCTGTGATACTCGCTTGCATTTTGTATTTTTTGAAGATTAATATGTATGAAGGTATTTATGAAAATTGCTTATGATTTCACACACTCCTTTCTTCATGAACAGTGTCATTATAATCTATCTCTTCTGCCTTTAAGGAAGAGACAAATAATTTTCCTCATCCTGCATAATTTCTGAAACACTTCAGTAATCATAAGTTTATTCACTTAGCAACAATTATTAAAATCTACTGAGCACCAAGCATGGTGATGCGTGCCTATAATCCCAGCACCCAGGAGGCTGAGTTAGGAAGATCATGCATTCAAGACTGTCCTGAGCTACCTAGCATGGCCTCTGTCTCAGAACGGAAAACCAAAAACAACAATCTAATATACACAAACGCATATTCCATGAAGCTGTGAAGTCAATGAAGACTCTGGAAACACACGATTCACTTACTTAAAAACATATGTAATGAATGACCAAATCCAGCCATGCTTCTCTGGCAGGCAGGCTTACATGCCAGCAGAAAGGTACCTAAAACACTCTGGTTGATTAGAATACAGAGACACTTCAGACTAGAGGGAATCAGCAGTGTGGTAAACACAGCTTTTCAGCTAGGCTTGGAGGATTCTTAGAAGGCAAAGCCTAAAGAGACTACACTACGATAAGAGCAGAGAACACTAAAATGGGAAGAGTTAATTTTCTTCATAGCAAGTCTTGCAAAATAAAGAACCTGATGGCTCTTAGCTGTAAAGGAAGAGGAGGGGTGTCCTCAATCCAGTGTGTTGGGTTGGCAAGAATTTGTCAGGTTACGAAGATTCTTTCCCAACATCTTACTTGCTTCAACATAAATGTTTTCAGATTTTTAGGATAAAGTGGAATGCTGGCATTCTGATGAACCAGGGCTTTCGAGCAAAGGAGCATTCGGGAAAGTTCTGGGCAATGTTTCCAGTTAAATTACCTTTATCACGCTAAGTTTTCCCAAGTCTCCTGGATAGCTCAATGTTTGTCTTTTTTAGGGGGGAATTGCATTCATGAGTTTAGGTGTGGAAATACAATGATTCTTGGGTGGCTTGGTTTGTAGCTAAAGGATTTAGAATCCAGCCATCGTGAGCACACAGGGAAAAGGGAAAGGTATCAACGTTTTATACGCTACAAAGCTCCCACTGAGTGCCTTGTCAGGGCAGTTCCAAAAGGCTCCGTGTACCTCCCGGAGAGCCTGCACGTGCCTTGTCAGGGCAGTTCCAGAAGGCTCCGTGTACCTCCCGGAGAGCCTGCACGTCTCAGGATGCCTATTCCTGTTTGACACACAGGAATAGGAGAAATGGGAAGTAGAGGCAACAAATGCTTTTGAGGAACACCACAGAAGAGAGGTGCCGTGAGATCGTCAACTGCGGAGAGCATGTCATCAGCCTCTTTCCTAATGCTCAGGCTCAGTGCTTTCCTGAAGGCTGTCCAGATGACCCCCAAGAGGGGGCCACGCAGAACAGGTCACACGGTGCTCTTAAGAGGACCAAGTGTTTCATCACGACTCCCTGAAAACCACCCCAAGGTTCCGTCATTCCTCATAGGAGGGGATGGATCTCCCTGTGTACTGCAGCATTCAAAGTTCCAGCAGGGAATACTGATCTCCCCATGGCTTCATGGTTAACACAGGGCTCATGTCCACTTGCCTGATGTATCACATGGTGTGTATGTGCACATGTGTGTGCACATGTGTGTACATATGTACATGTGCATATTTGTAGGTGCATATGTATATAGTGGGCATATGTGTGTGTATATGTAAATGTGTACCTGGTTGTGTTCATATGTAAGTGCATATGTGTCTATATATGTGCGAGTTTGTGTATGTATGTAGTATATCCATATCCATGTTTGTAGGATGTATAGGGGACTGAGAATGCATGAATCAATCTTAGCACCTAGCAAATTCGGGAGAGAAGCAGATTTTAACAAAACATTAACTGGTTACAAAGGATGTCTCATTTTGGGTTGATTTGATTAGCAGTAATCTTTGAATCTAATTTCTCAGGTAATGTTTCTTTCGTCACTTTCCAGTGTGGTGAGCTGATTAGCATCTCATTTACATTTTTATTAGCCCATGAAGCCTTTCTGGCTGTGTCCTCTTGTCTCATGCCTAAAGCAATACTTACTGTCTAATAGCAGCTAAAGCAGGCTACGTCAAAGGTCTAGGTGAACGCTAGGACTTTCTTAGTTCATCTTGCAGATGTTACATGCTTGAAGGTTTGCCTGTGGGACTGTAAAATAAGCTGATTATGAAGTATAACCTATTATCCTGTCTCAATCTCCAGACCAAAGCCTAGACAGTGAGACCTGGCCCCTTCCCTTAATAAAAGAAGATGCTGAAAATGGGATGCAGTAATGGGAAGCACAGACTCGCTAGTTTCAACTTATGAGAAAACCACTTTTGAATGCCACAGATGATATAGTCTTCCTAGATTGGGTTTTAGCTATTTAAGACTGTAAGTTCCATACAGGATTGGCCTCATAAACTAACCACATGGCACAATGGATGTCAGGTCTTCCATCAGTGAGTGATGGCTCAAATCACACATGGAGATATGTACAATTCATTCTTGTTTATGGGAATTCTATCATTGACCAAGCTCACTCGTGTGATATTTAAGCAACAACTTGTGTGCTGGACTAGAGTCCACTGCCCACACTGGTAACTGAATTATTGTGGTCTGGAAGGCTCACATTTCATGGAGAAATTTAGGAAGTTTTTTTTGATATGAGAATTTTTATGAGAGAATTATCAGTCTATAATAGCATCCTATGAAATAACAATATCTGGATGTATCCTGGTGCCCCTGTGAGAGAGATCGATGACTCAAACTCTTCTTTAAATACCCGTGTATTAAGATGTATTCTGGTAATTGACAGGGGTGATTGCATATTTTGAAGTGCCGACCACTCATACTCTGAAATGGTACTGTGCTTAGAAACTGTATATTAAACAAGTAATAGAGTTAAAATGTGATTATTAAGTGAACTCTACTGAGTGTTGCTCTTAGGAGGAGACAAGGGCACAGATAGGGATCACAGAGGCAAATGCAGAGATGTGGCCACAGCAGCCGTGAGAACGTCCCCACCTGCATAACAAGCAATAATAGGTCCATGAAAGAAAAATGAACTTTCCTACCCCATGGCTTGGATATTGAAGGTACTCTTGTCAATATTCATTCAGTCACATATCTCTTTTGAATCTCACTGGTCCTAATATATCCTAGGGTAGTGTTTCATAAGTTTGAGTGTTCGGGGGGAGTGTCCAGGCTGAGAGGGTCAGTATGACCAAATGACAGCTGAGGAACATAGATCTTACCTAGGCCAGAGGGATGAGAATGTTCTGAAATTAGATGGTTAAGACATCCATCCTGCTCTGTGACCGTGCTAAAGCAACACTGACTTGTGCAGTATGGTTCTGACCAACAGAGGTGTTAAATCTGTAATGCATCATCAGAGACAAACCACAATGTTAAAGAGACACCGTCATTCCTTTATGGTGAAGACTCAGATCTGCACCAACAGAATGCTATCCTGGCATGTGACAAGCTTCCATCTGTCATGCTCTATGCTTGCATTGCTGTCAGGTGAGGTGACAGAGACATCCTTGCACTGAGTACAGAGTAGCCAGCAGCAACAGATTTATTAGTTACTAATTGTATCTTCTCTAATGTCTTGCTGGGATCCTCTGTGTTTTTGTTGTTGCTGTTGGTTTTGTTTTGTTTGTTTGTTGTTTACTCTGTTAGTTTTGTCTGAGGAAAATGAGGAGAAAGCCTTAAAGGGGACTTAAGTCTATATATTTGGTTCAAGGTTACTGAAAGGTCTTTGGATGGGGCTCAAGAGGGGCCCTGAGGCAGAATACTCTTTGGGGCAAGAGATTCTTATCTATTGTTATCGACACTGTGTTAAGAGAGCATAGTGAGGGCTCAGAATAGAGTTCAGTCCCACCAGATGAAGCAGGGGTCCCTTCCTATGGCGCCCAGAAGGGGGGGTTTATAGCCTCCTCTGATTCCTGAGTGGCAGGTGAGTCTGAGAGCCAGGGCAGCAAATGTCCTCGGGGAAGTGAGCATTAGGGTGTCTGCTGCTCTCCTGGGATGAGAGCTCCGGTTAGAAGGTTAGACATCGGTTCTCAGAACAGCTTTCAGTGGAAGTCCCACAATTTCTTCCACTGTGGAAGAGGGAGCAAGAGGCTGCAGCAGGGGGTGTGGTCCCATCAACCCGCAGCTCAAACCTAGTAGATACTCCCTCAATGTGTTCAATCTTAGGCCTTTTGTTTTATTATTTGTTTGAATTTCAAATAAAGTTCACAAGATACTGGAGGCAGCTATGGTTGCATTACACTATAAATTCATCTTAGAGAAGGAGAACTTGTGAGCAAGTTGCAGATAGTGGTGCCTTGCAGTTTAGGCTTTCCCTCGTCTATGCCTCTGGGAAGAAAACTAAAGTCATTACAAGAGAAAGAATGCAGAGAGCACTGTAGCTTTTTAGTAAATAAAGCTCTCTACTGAAACGCTTGGATGACTTAGTTATGAGTGGATTGAAAACCCATCAACTACATTTCCTTGAAATCAGAAATCAGCCTCCAAAATACCTGGAAGTGTTTCTGCCTCTGAGCCCCTTGGGTGAGTGTTTACAAGCTGAAAGGGACAGAGTACCTCCAGCACGGCTATGATGATGACCTTACCTTCTCAAGGTCTCTCTATGCACCCATGCCTTTCTTTGACATGTGAGCCCCAGCCCCCGACACACACACACACACACACACACACACTCTCTCTCTCTCTCTCTCTCTCTCTCTCTCTCTCTCTCTCTCTCTCTCCACAACATACACACACACACACACACACACACACACACACACACACATCATATATGGGACACTGGCTGCTATCTTCTTTTCTTTTGCTGTTGGAAAGTAACCTACTACTGGTGATCAATTAGCCTACTGCAGTTGCAGAAAGAACTGTAGGGAAAAGTGTGTCATAACATTCTACAGAGCTAAATTATTAGGAAAAGAACACTGTGTGTGTGTGTGTGTGTGTGTGTGTGTGTTGTGCATGCATCTGTGTAGTGTGTATCTGTTCATGTATATGTGTTAGTGTGTGTATATATTCATGTGCACCTAAATTTTTCTGTGTGTATCTCTGTGTGTGTCTTTGTGTATCTGTATATATTTGCATATATGTATATTTGTATATATATGTATATGTGTATTAATGTGTATATATATGCACATGTGGTGTGTCTATGTTTTCTCTCTGTGTGAATCTCTGTGTGTCTGAGTTGTGAGTCTATATGTGTGTATGTGTGTGAGTCTCTTTGTGTCTGTGTCTGTGCATGAGTCTCTCTCATGTGTGTGCATCTTGGTATATATATATATATATATATATATATGTATGTATTAATATGTATATATGCACATGTAGTGTGTCTATGTTTTCTCTCTGTGTATCTCTGTATGTGTGTATTGTGTGAGTCTCTGTGTTTGTGTCTGTGTATGAGTCTCTCTCATGTGTGTGTCTTTATATACATATATTTACATATATGTATATTTATATACATATATATGGGTGTGTGTAATAATGTGTGTATCTATGCATGTGTGTCTATGCTTTCTGTGTATGTATCTCTGTATACATGTATGTGTATGATTCTATCTATGTGTGTTTGAAAGAGTCTCTATATGTGTATATGTGTGTGTGAGTCTGTGTCTGTCTGTGTGTCTGTGTATGTGTGCATTATATCTCACTGGGCCCTTGCACTCAGACAGTAGGGACCAGGTAAATCTCTCTACAATTCTGCCAATGATATTTTTATTGCTGGTGTAGTGATTCCTGAATTTTATTTGTGGCTATCTGAACCATTTTCTTTGTATTTTTGTGAAGTCAAGCCCTGCTTTAGAAATAAGTATGAGTCACTGTGGGATACTGTCCCATTATCTATAAAATCATGGATTTGAAGTCAGGTTACATGACAGAAAATTCCTCAAAAGGAAGCTGTGTGTAGCTGTGTCCACAAATCTCCTGGAAGGAGCCTGTGGCTACAGGGACTGGAGGAGCAATTGGGCTGTGGAGAGGTTGGGATCTGTACTTCAGAAGGTAATCGCAGCTTCTGGAGAGCTGTCCCTTGCCCCACTCCGTACTAACATCTATAATAGAAAAGCTCTCAGAAGCTATTAACTCTGCAGAACACTAGGAGTGTCATTAGATAGCACCCCAGCCTTACAGAATTGCTCCCCTGATCTCAGTGTGCCTGCCTCTCTGCTGAACCCACCAATGCATTTTAAACTTGACTTGATCCATGAATTTCTTTGTTTTATAAAACTATACAAACTTCATGAAACCATTTCGGTGCTGTCATGTATAATTTTGGGTAACTTAAATGTATGTTCCCACGGCACGGTCCCTGAAAATGACTCCAGATGAATTGTTTCCCATTCCCCTTGAGATGAGAGTTGTGATTTGCCCGTGACCAGATAGAATCTTGCCTTGTTAATTTCTTCATCACCCGAGTGCCCGCCACAACGGCCATCATTCAACTTTGCAATCCTCAGTTTCTTCGTTGTGTAAGCTGGGTCTAACAATAGCTATTCTCAGAGGAGACCACATAGCACATTAGAGCAGCAACAGAGAAATAGAAAACCTAAGCTCTTCCCTTCTACTTTCTATGCTCAGGAGATTGTATGATGTATGTCCATGCTGTGCCCAAAGAGAACAGGTTTCAACGCATGCTTATTGATTGTTTGTGCCTTGTAAAAATCAATATATGCATATGAACTGGTAGATTGATAAATCGGAGAAATATTGGAGCCAAAGACAACCGCCGTTTTCCTCCCTTTTACAGCATAGTAAATTCACATCTGAGCTCAGTTGGCAATCCACATGTGTGAGAACCTGTAGCCTGTGCAGTCTTCTATGATTGAAGTAGACAGCTGCCCAAGTCAATGGAAATTTCATTGTAAAATTGTGCAACAGAATCCACAATCACAGGAGGACAAAGACACCAGAGACACTAATGGGGGGTCTGAGCTTGATATGTGGAGACAAGAGACCTGTCAGACTCGGCGTCAGGCATTGTTCCACAGAGAAGGTGGGCCACAGAGGCCTTCACTACTGCTGAAAGGTAGCCTCTCATCCAGGGGCATTGCCCCAGCAGCACCTCAGGAGTGGAATAGACAGCGTGTGCCACCTGAGCTTGGCTTAGTAAGGAGACTGTATGTGTCACCCACAGCACTGTGCACCCTGTCAAACCCAGATGCTTCACCCCACTGGCTTTCCTCAGGGCTGGGACAGCAGGCTCTCCCAACTCCCGCACACATCAAGGGCCCTCTTCTTTTAAAGGTTCTCTGTGAACTCATTCTTCCATTCTTCAGCCTAAATCAACTTTCAGCTATTGGTGTTATTTCTACTTCCATAAATGCACATATGACTTATATATGTATGTATGTATATGCATATGTGTATGTATATGTTTATGTATATGTATGAAACTTCTCCATTAATTACCAGTTTAACTGTTAGCATCCCTTCTGTGAAGAAGGCAGGTTCTGTGGTACCCACGGGCAGTACTGAAATGAATGCACCTGGTTTTCCCAGATATCCATGGCTATGCTGTGGTTCGCTTTACTTTATGAGCTAAAAGCAGCAAGTCATTACGTAATTAGAACAGTGACGGAAGCATGCTGTAATAAAACTTCGTCTAACCCTAAGAACCATTTCTAGAATTTCTCATGGTATGTTTCCGGGCTGCAGTTGATTGCAGCTAACTAAAATCTCAGGAAGGGAAGCCATTCTAAAGGAGTGGTCATGGCATGAATACTGCTCAGGTGCACCGGGCACTCATCACAAAACCAACATTCTGCAACAGCTAACTCTTCCTCATGTGGACTGAGATCAGAATATATTGAAAATATTCACTGCAACTGGTAGTTCTGAAATGAATAAGCCACAAAACTTTACATATTTTAAAGAAATGTACTTTAAAACTTTTTATTTGTGTGTCTGTGTGAGTAAATGGAACACGTGTGTGTGTTCAGCTGCCCATGTCACACGTGTGTGTGTGAATGCCTTTGGTGGCCCAGAAAAGGGTGTCCGGCCCCCTGTAGCTGGAGGTACAGGTGCTTGTGAGCTGCTCTGTGGCTCCTGCCATCGACCTCAGGTCCTCTGGAAGCACACTGCTGAGTCATGCTTCCAGTGCGAAAATTTACCATGGAATACTGTGGTTTGAGGGTTTTTATAGATATTACTACACTTCACTATTTTTAGTCTGATCGATAGTTTGAATCATTATGGTATGTAAGAAGGGAACAAAAATGCTCTGTCTAAATCGGTTTCCTGAACAGTTGGTTATTGACTATACGAGTCATTAAGCTTGGCACACTGGGTAAGCAGGGAAACTGGGCAACACCAAGAAATTAACACTGGTAGAAACCTTCCTGAAATAATGTCTGCAGTCTGCCCTGTGCAGGTGACATCAGTGTGATGTTCTGCCTGTGTCCAGCTCACAGCCGTTTGAAGATTCTGTGAGAGGACAGCTTGCTAAACACCCCTGGCAAATACATGGGCTCACTAAAGGTTGGGCTACAGGGCAGTGCAGCATGCACCCCCAAGTTCTCCCACTCAGATTTCTTAAAGTTTATGGCTCTAGATAATTTTTTTTTTTGATGGAGCAAAAGAAAATGCATTTGAGTTAATTTCTTGAGATTTTTGCTTCTTCCCATAATTACTGCAAATTGACACTATCTTTATGCTATCTCTGGATCCCTGGATTAATTTTGTAGTGAGTAACGTTGTTATAGCAATGAGAAGAAAAAACATAAAGGAAAGTGTTTTGTCAACAAGAGACTTAAATGTGAGTAGCATTCTTAGGGGATATGGCTCAAATGTATTCCATTGATATTACATTTGACTCTATTTATGTTTCTGTTCACATTTGGTTGGCGGGATTGTGATAATTTTCAGAAACAACTATTCAATAGTGAGGTGGAAAGTATTTTTATTACTTTAATGAGCTTCATCATCGGGTACATCTTGGTAGACTAGGAAAGCAATGGGACTTTGAAAACAACGACCAAGACTCTAGACAGCTCTTTAGCCAGTGGCCCTGCAGTGATTCGACACTCTCTCTTGGGAGACATGATGTGATGTGTAATTTAGCAGGGACAATGAAAAACTACTCTTGAGTATTTGTAAAGTTAACCAAATACTGCCACAGCAGTCGGTTTAAGATTTAACGCTGTGAACAGTTAAGACGGATCACGATACGTTCTCTTGACTTTATGTGAGCCGTGTACAGCACGGCCTCTGCGGTTTCTGCGGCTCCTGCCCCTCTGTGAGTGTGCTAGCTCTCTACCTGAGCTTCCACTGTCCTATCTCACATCTGTCTCCTCTCACTGCAGCCTCCGCATCAGTGTCGGCGTCCGTCGGCGTCTTTGACGTACAGCTTACAGAAATGATCCCCATGTCTATAGTTCTCACCTTATCACTCTTTGAATTCACTGGTAATTCAAACTATATGATATTTTTTCCTCATTGTCTGACTTCTTGTTTACAACTTTGCTCTACAGAAATGGAGGTTTTTTTTCTCTGTTGTCTTTGCCCTGCCAACCCAGCACTCAGAGCAGACTCTGGGGTATAATTTGTGTTTAATAAATGTTTCTTCATATACTGTATGAGGGCAGATTACAGAACAGACTTGCATCTCTTTGTTCACTGTGTAGGAAGCAATCTTCCGAGAATTCTGTGTGGAAAATTTAATTAAACACTGTAATGAGCCTACAGTTATATTTCAGGAGAGGAACCCAGGACCTTGCCCGTGTAAGGCAATACTCAACCACTGAGCTATATCCCAATCCTTCTACTACTGTTTCACAAATAAAGAAAGTAGGTCACAGGACTCAGTTACTTCCTCAAAGTTAGAAGAGAAAGTTGTGGCAGCTGAGAACATTGTCACACAAGGAGATGACTTTAGTATATAATCACATTTGTATGGCTAAATGTTCCTGTTAGAGTGTGTCCAGTAGTTAAATAAAAAATAAAACAGCCTCTGGGATCTGAAAAGCAAGTGGGAGTAATTAGGAAAGACAGGCAGTGCTTTATCTTCTATGGCGAGCGAGGCGAGACTCACCTCTGGATGGCCGGCTATGGCAGCGATGTGGAGGGCTGTGAGGCCACCGTACCCGACCTGTTGAACATCGGCCCCGCTGTGCAGCAGGGAAGTGATCAGCTCCGGGCTGTCCTGTAATGAGACACAACTTTAGTGTGTCTCCCACTAAGAGTCGGTGGGGAAGGTGTGCACAGGTGTTGTTGACTCTTTGGTTGAGTGAGGCTCAGGTGGTTGTGACGTAGGGACAAACGGCACAACAGGGCAGCAGCAATCAACCCTTGCCGCATGAGTACGAATGGTGGGAAGAGCACTTGCCTAGGGCAAAGCTCTAGCAGCAATGCCAATCTTACGCCAACAAATACGACTTCCCAGTAACGAAGATTAACCCCCAAAGACGTCAAAAACTTACAGGAAAAGTGTAGAAGTTTGTTTTGTCTTTAAGGATGAAAATTATATTTTTCTTCTATGATGAAAATTAAAAGAAACCACAACTCACTAGGCTTTCATGATTGTTACACAATTGCTTCTTCTTAATACAATCACATCATGGATATAGACAAAAATAGATCAGTATTTTCTTAACTTTTGTTCAGAACACACAAGAGTGGTGTGACAGGTCATGTATTCACAAAACCCCAGGTGTTGGTGGAAACACAAAGTTATCTGTGTCCCAGCCTCTATTAAAGTAAGAACTCAAGCCAGCCATGGTGGTGGGTGCCTATAATGCCAGTAGATAGGAGGCTGAGGCCAGTCCCTGTTTCAATAAGTAAATGAATCATAAATAAATAAATGATACATAGTCTCAATGTCTGTAATACTTGGCTTATGCATTCATTTATAAACTACATCTCATAATTTCAAACTATCATTAATATAATAAAAATCAGTAACTAAAAACTAAGTTAATGTCTGAACATTGTCATATATGCATACACATGAAAGCTTAGAATGACGTTATTGCCAAGTTTAAACTTAGGCAAAGATCCTCAAATAGCAAAACCATGCTGTCTATCTTTGCCTCCACATACCTGCTCTACCAGGAAAGTTAAAGACCATGTGGAGCGGTGTGTATGTTTTCTAGTTTGCTTCTCTGTCGTCTCAACCAAAGTAACTAAGAGGAGAGGACGTCATTTTACTTTTCCAAGTCATAGTGCATCTTTGAATGAAGTTACACAGGAACTCGTGGCCGGAACCGGAAGCAGGATCCACAAATGGACACTGCCCGTTGGCTTACTTGGTTCGCTTTATTTTACTGCACAGCCCAACTGCCTAGGGATGGAGTTGCTCACAGTCTGCTGGGCCTTCCCACGTCAAACATCAGTCGAGTCAATGTCTCAGACATGGCAGCAGGATACTCTGATGGAAACAATTTTCCTCCCAAAGGGAAGTACGCTCTGTTAACAATAAAAGCTGACTGCGTCATCTAGAAACAAGCAAACAAATGCAGGTTGGAGAACCCTGCACTTGAGGTGGCAGTCCAGCATGTCTGGACAGCTCTCAGAGCTTGTCAGAAAATCCCTTTTCTAGCCAGGTTCCCTCCCTACCTGGATACTGTCTCCAGGCACAGAGACTTGACCTTATCTAGAAGTTGTCCCTACCCCCAGACACCTGATCTATCTCAAGTCTGACCTTTGACATAGATCCCCGTAGATGCTCACTACTTGTCACCCATTAGATAATTAGGTTTTGTGCTCCCAGCTATATGGTAGGCCCATGCTGCCAAACATGAATTAGGTGATTCCAGCAGTTCCCATGCTAGGTATCTCCACTCACTCTGGAATAAAGCTAAGCTGTAACCCTGAAGCTATTCCACTATAGCTCACTATAGCCTTACAAAGCCCCATATGCCACATATGTCCCCGTTCTCCTTTTAGCCTGGTGGCCAATAAACTACGCGGAGAGGAGAGACCCAAAAATGAACAAAAATCAATTAAACAAACCAACCCTGTCTTTCTCCACTCAGGAAACACCACAACTTTTTTGGGTCACAGCAATTTCCTCTCAATCCTTGGCTTTATTTTCCCGATCTTCTGGGATGTGTTACAGTGCAGAGAAGGGCCAGTTAGCACTTGCAGTGGGTAGGTCGACTATGCACACAGCCCCCAGGAACTACTGCAGATATCTCCGATCGGGTGCGCCTAAATCTTGCTTCTGCCTCTAACGCAGGAAGGTGCCACCGCGAGTCATTTCCGTGCGGGTTTCAATCCTTAGGCACAGCTTCTCAGCCATCCCTGCAGGCATTCCAGATCATAAAGAGAGCTGCTTTCCTATAAGGTTAGAGTGAGCCAGGGATGGGATTTGAACTTAGGTCTACTAACTGCAAATGATGTGCTCTTCTGAACACGCCAAGCTACCCCTAGTCTCTGACTCCAAAGTCCTTTCATTGCATGGTCAAACTTTTGTCTTGAAGTTTTCACTATGGAACACAGGGAAGAGGCATAACCCTTGTCACTCATCATGGTGCAATGCAATGAGGGTGACATACAAAACTGAACAGGGAAAGAACAGGGGCCTGCTCCATTCACACAGTGCACCGGTCTCTGTCCCCTACTTCGTGTCTGGGAAGCTCTGAGTCTCCACATTGGTTCCCATCATGGTTTGCCTTATTATCTAACATTTATTTATTTATCCATGAAAACTGAAACCATTTTATTCATTTATCACTGAAACACAGACTGGAGATTGTGAGCCCCAACCTGGAATTAGTACAGAGATGAACCAGGGATTCATATTATGGCCATGTAAGTGTTTATTGGAGACTCAGCTAATTCAGGCTTGGGAGCGAAGGTGTTCTAGGAAACAGAGCTGTCTGGTGTAAGAGCCGAAGGAAGGGAATATTTGTATATCAGTGATCACTCCAATTTGTGAAAGTAAATATTTACTTAAAATGAGGACTCATTATTAAACACCGCTTTAAAAAGTCATTATTACTTGGAAACTTTGGTTAAGTACGTCAAAAAGTAAAAATGGGATTTTGTCTCTTCTTCTTCAGAGAATTTCTTATTATTTTCTTGACAAACCCCCATTTGGGAAAAAATGCAATCCCTATTCAAATCATTTGTACAAATGCAAAGACAACTTGTTTTAAGAAATCAATTTTAGTTAATGAATCTTTTAATCTCCCCTCTAAATCATTGGTTCTTAATTGTCATCTTGGGAGTGTGTTGTCTCTTTAGTTGTCAGAACTCGTAATGAGGGCAGTGGCTAGGGCCATGTTTAGAAAAGGAGATAGAAATGCCCCAGAATTCTTTACCATGAACAGAACACACCCTTGCCACAGGCTTATTCAATCTGTGTTGCCAAGATCTCCAGTATGAGAAGAGCCTTTGGAAGCTGTGGGACAGTTGCTCTGGGTTCTGTATCTTGGGTCAGCTGAAACAAAACTCTTAACTTCTTAATAAAACATGTGAGCTAAGCAGGAAGAGTAGATCAGTGTAATGAGTGCACCAGCTCACCACCCACCATGCCAGCCTCAGAGGCCTCTGACTCAGTGTCCTCTGAGAGGTCTGGCATTGTAGGGAAAACCCAGGGCCCTCCTTCCACCTCCTTCCTGCCCGTAATAAATATGTGAAATGATTTAGGCTGAGGTCTTGGTAGAAGTGTGCAGAATGGAATAAAAAACAAAGTCTTTCAGCATCAGCTTTTAGGTCATTACATGCTGAAAAGGTCTCATACTAAAAACTGCTACTTCTGAAACACTGAGTAACTGCCACTAAACAACATTTCCATGTGCGTTGCACCTGAGGCGGTTTGGGGCTAAGTCAGAGGTTCTAATTCAGTCTTTTGTTCATTTGAGGTCCCACTCAGCCTCTTCCAAACCATATCAATGTTCAATATTTTCTCTCCAATATCTGTATTTCATTTTAGGGGTGCACAGTATCAACATATAAACACTGGATATTCAGAGCCCTAGAGAAGGGTTCCGGGAAGAAACTTCACTTTAGCAGAGGGGGACAACATGTGTGTTGCAACTGGGTGAGTCAATGTAACGAATTTAAACACGAAACTACTAAGTTGCAAGAAATCAAACCTCACAAAAGGGCAATGGCTTGAAAAGATTCCTGTGAAGGGAACACGTAACCTTATCGCATGGGCTAACTTAAGCAGCACAGAGACATGGCAGAAGTTGGGTTGGCTTTGTTTGCATTGCTTTGTGAGATAGGGTCTGTCTCCCTTACCACACTCCTGGCTCCCAGTAGAGGGAGGGAGAAGGATAAATTTGCTGCTGCTCTCGTGAAATGACTTCTTTCTTTGTCTTATTCTGAGTTTTTTTGAAAATCAAATTTGCAATCAAGCCATATCTGAAGTAAACTGGTCAAAATATTTGCGTAAGGATTTGTTTCCAAAGAGACTGTTTTGTCTATTATTAACTGATTGTTCTGCTCAATTTGTATGTGAACAAATATGTGCATAAGGGAGTTCTACTTTTACAGAACACGAGAAGAAATCTTTTAAGTATAGGCTGAGACCTTTGATGCAATTCTCATCCCTTTTAACTTACAAACCATATGACAAGATCCATTACTTTTTATTTTCTGTGTAAAATGGGTAATACAATGTCTAGTAATTGTTTCTTGCACTCAAATTACACAGTAGCAGTTAATTTTATTTACCATTTTTCATGTAGTAGTTATTTTGCTATGGCTGAATATGCTTTGTCCTTTTTAAAACCCCAAATGGCCTAACAAAAGAGATAATTACATTTTTTCCAGTTTTTCTTTTCTTCAGGGGGAGAGGTGCCACTGGGAGTGAGTGTAAGCACATTGTCTATGCTCGGCAGGCAAGCCCTCCATCAGTGAGCTCTACCCACAGCCCTACTGCTGTGTCCACTCTGCTTTGGAGATGAGAAAACTGAAGGGCAGAGGGAAAGATCAGTTTTTTTTCTGAAGATGCAGCGATGAGGTAGCCAGCAATTCTTGAAGCTGATGGATGACACAACCAGTTCAGGTGTTTGGCTGCGAACACTTTTAAAGCTGCATCATGCCAAGGAGCACCAAATGCTCCTTGTGGTAATACCAAGACACCTTTCACGTTCTGGACACCATTCACTGAGCATGCAGGTTCTCTATGGCGAGGAATCAAAGGAAAATCCTCAGTCCTGATGTTGAGAGCTCACAGAGCAGTGTGCAGACAGCACAAACAACCCAGGATCTGTGAGTGCTAGCATAAAAGATAACAGAACGTTTAAACCAGAATCCAAAATTAAGTGCAGTTTGTGTACTTTTAGGTAACTCATAACAGAGCAGTGAGAAAAGAACTAAAAGACACTTTAGCTGGAAAATTACAAGCAGAAACAAAGAGACATGTGAGTACTCGGCTTAAGGAGGGAAGCAGTGTAAAGCAATGATCGCCACACTTTAGCCTGAAATGCCTGTGACCGTTAGTTTAATGCTTTAAGTTGACCGGGTTCACTGCAGGCAGGGATTAGCTGATGTGAAGATTTGCAGTGCACAAGAGGATCTTGTGTGAGCGAGCATCTTTGCTTGATTTTATGTAAGTAAAGGACCCCAGCTCTCTGTGGATGCTGTGGACTGAGGCTGTCTGCATTGTATCCTCAGAGCCTTCTCTGAAGAAGTTACAGTAACAGGTGGTGAAACAAAGAGTAGAGGAAATCTAAAATGGAAGCTCAGCTTTGACAGAGTTGGGGAAATGCAGTCTATGGCCCTGACACTCATCTTCTCTCCATTCCTTGTGCCTCCTTCGTTGTCTCTTCCCTGCCATTCGGGAAAGGAACATGTTTGTCACACATCATCCCAAACCTGTGCGTAAGTTTAGAAGACTGAGTAGCAGACATTAAAGAGAACTCAGCACCTAGCTGCCCTTTCTCCTGAAATGACCAGACATTGGCTGGAGCTGCAGAGATCAGATCCAAGGTTTCTTCAGTATGAGGTATGGGGAATAAAATCTGAATCATGAGAGATGACAAATTTTGATTGTGGACTCCACACAATGTACAACTCACCTGGATATAAATCCCCAAGGAGAACTTTTTAGACCATGTTGTCCTTTGAGGGTGTCTTTGGGGAATTTTCCTGGCAATGGTAACTGGAGTAGGAAGGCCTGTCCACCTTGGGTGTCACCATCTGCTTGGCAGGGGATACTGGACTACAGATGACTGAGAAGAGCAAGCTGAGCCCAAGCATGACCTCTGTTCTTGGCTCTGGATGCAATGTAACCAGCCTCCCAAGCTCCCGCCACTTGGAGAACTGTACCTTTAAATTATAAGCCAAACACACTCTTTCAGACAAATGCTTTGTCTGAATATTTAATCACAGCATTAAGCTCTACTACAGCATTATATTCCTGAAAACAGCCTGGTATTGGCACAAAAATAGACAGGTAGACCAATGGAATTGAATTGAAAATACTGATATTAACCCACACACCTACGAACACCTGATTTTTGACAAAGCAGCTAAAAATATACAATGGGAAGAGGAAAGCATCTTCAAAAAATGGTGCTGGCACAACTGGATGATGGTGTGTAGAAGACAGCAGATAGACCCATGTCTATCGCCATGCACAAAACTCAAGTCCAAATAGATCAAAGACCTCAACATAAATCCAGCCACACATAACCTCTTAGAAGAAAAAGTAGGATGTACCCTTGAACAAATTGGTACAGGAGACCGCTTCCTGGACATAACACCGTAGCACAGACACTGAGATTGACAATTAATAAGTGGGACCTCCTCAAACTTAGAAGCTTCTTTAAGGCAAAGGACACAGTTAACAAGACTAAACAGCAGCCCACAGACTAGGAAAAGATATTCACCAATCCTACATCTGACAGAGGGCTGATCTCCAAAATATACAAAGAACTCAAGAAACTAGTCACCAAAACACCAAATAACCCTATTAGAAAGATGGATTACAGGTCTGAATAGAGAACTCTCAATAGAAATCAAAAAGGCTGAAAGACACTTAAGAAAGTGTTCAACATCCTTAACTATCAGGGAAATGCAAATCAAAACAACTCTGAGATACCATGTCACTCATGCCAGAATGGCTAAAATTAGAAACACCAATGACAACTTATGCTGGAGAGGATGTGGAGAAAGGAGAACACTCATCCACTGCTGGTGGGAGTGCAAACTCATACAGCCATTTTGGAGATCAGTATGGCAGTTCCTCTGGATTATGGGAATCAGTCTACCACAGGACCCAGCAATTCCACTCTTAGGTATATACCCAAATGACCCACATCCATGCAACAAAGACATGTGTTCAACTATGTTCATAGCAGCATTATTTGTAATAGCCAGAACCTGGAAGCAACCTAGATGCCCCTCAACTAAAGAATGGATAAAGATGTGACACATTTACACAATGGAATACTACTCTGTAAAAAAAAAAAAAAACAGTGGAATCTTGAAATTTGCAGGCAAGTGGATAGAAATTGAAGAAACCATCATGAGTGTGGTAACCCAGTCACAAAAAGAAGAACATGGTATGTACTCACTCATAGATGGATTTTAGACCTAGAGCAAATGATCACCAGAAAAAAGAAAATAGTACAGTGGGAAAATGTGGCTGTCTTTCCCCATGATGTTTAGGGAGTGCAGAGTGACCTTTGTATAAGCAAACACTGCTTCTTCTCAGACTTGAACACAAAAACCGAAATAAAAATATTTTGTAAGCCAGCATGAAATTGAGAAAGAGGAAATATTCAACACAACAGTGCGGATTTGTGGCAAGGGTCAACCGTGGTAGATTATAATCACCGTCCTATGATTAGCTAGGTGTAGTGAGATATCCACCAGCCTGCACCTGTTGCACTGACCACACGCACTGGGGCGTGGGGACAGGTGTGGACATGACCTGTAGGCTAGGTCTGGGGTCCCAGGCCCCAGTACACTCTCTTACTTCCTGGTCAAAGACAGAGAGCCTGGTCCGGGGGAGGGGGAGGGGGGAAGTGGGGGCGATGGGCACCCTTGGAGCGGAACCTGTGGCAGTCATCTGTTTCTGGTGTAATTGATTTCCATCAGCCTATTTTGTGTTCCAGAATCTTATTTCCACGCAATAGCCCAGTGTCAAAAGTGGGATATTCACAGGACCTGGGAAATTAGGTTTCACCCAAATGACGGGGCACGGTGCACTCTGATCTTCATTTATTTCCCCTCTGCATCTTATGAGATTCTCTAGTGACTAATGAGATAATGCATGTTTAGCATCTGAAATTAGAATGTGTGAAAATCACTAAGACTAGAGTGACTTATGTGACTTATATAAATGTGCATTTATGACAGTCTTGAGGGTCACCTCATAAACCAAATACCCCAGGGTACCCGTCTACCCATCTGATTTACACCAGTTCTGGCTGGCTGGGTGCAGTGGAAAGCAGGACCCGTGCTGTCCTTCACTCCCGCTATACTTAACAGACAATGTATAGGAATGAAAGCCGCAGACCTTGTATACTGCCAAGTGCAGCGCTGGAAAACCGTTTCTTGTCAGTCTGGATGGACGGAGCCCTTTTAACATAAGGGCGCGGATATGTGACTTGTTGCCTGGAGAGAAATAATAAAGGCTGATTTACTGCAGGGGCAGTCGAAAGGACTTCGCCATCTCCCCTTGAGTTAAGGATAAATGCCATTCTGACATGTGAAAATGCCAGCCCATTCCCATGCAGTTCTGTTCAGGGGAAGGATTCCTCACACACATGTTTTTATCACACCTTTGCGCTTTATGGACGCCTTGCATTATGGTAGATGTGCTTCACAGGCTTTGCTTAATTCAAGTTCTTTAAACTATAGAATGGAACTGGCATGGTGGCTGACGTGTGTCGTCTCAGTGCCTGGGAAATTGAGACAGGAAGACTGCCACAAACTTGAGGCTAGTCTGGACCACAGAATAGAAGTCACCTCAAAAGTGCCAAGTAAAATTAGACAGAATGCCATGCAGTTACAAGCAAAACCGTCTGGCAAACTGCTTGTCGATAGCTGAGGTGAGACTCTAGAGACATGGGGTCCGGCAGAGGCTCGTCATCAGTAGCAGCTACTCGGGCTCCAGAGGAGCAGACTAGGCAGCCAGCTCCCATTAGGAAGGGGAGATAAGGAAGGTGAGTGTGTTCCAGGGGTTTGGAAAAGTCAAGGAACATCAGGCCACTGGTAATTCCATTGCTATATCCGAAGAGCTCCGCTATGCTTGATGAATATAAATACCAACTTGCATTTGACAATTGAATAACTTTATCAAGCTGCTGGTGGATGCCGAGACCTAAGTTACATGGTTAGGATCCTTTAAAAGGGAAATGATGTAAGACTCTAGTTCATCGCTTTGAGCAGTCTGCCCTGTTGGACTCTGTGTTTAGTATTTCTTCCTCTTTACATGCACACTGTTTCTTACAGTGAGGCGACTTCCTGGTCATATGTTAAATTCTTGAAGGGTTCCTCAACTAAACACAATCCCTGAATGGCTGCCCAGTGTAAAAGGCGCCTGTTGATTTCCAGGCAAAGTGAGTTGCTTAGGGTCACCACTCCTGGAATGTCAGCAAGTGCCTGGCAGTGACATGGTCCTCTGGTTGGCCTCATGTCCCCTACCACGTAGGCGTAGGTGTGGCTTTAACCGGTCCCTGGCACTTACCCCCACAAACGCAGCACAGGTGCAGCAGGGACAGTCCACTCTCCGTGCGGTAGTTTAAGTTGACTTCTCTGAAGACTTCATCAGAGCTGAAAAAGCACAGGACAGGAGGTCAGGAACTCACCTCTCAGTGTGCTGCCTTCTACATGAGACGTGGGAGTTGGTCTGTAAGTTCAGAACTGTGCTGTATTCAACTTAGCCGCTGCTGGCAGAAAGTTGAATCCTCCATACGAAGAACTAAAACTTGGTGAACACAATAGTAGTGGTTGAAGGGCTCAAGTTAAGGTAAGGACTCACAGACACGCTCTGTGTCCCAGCGTGTCAGTATAATTATATAAATGAATAATTTAATTCTGTCAAGCCCCTTATGAAGAAAAGAGAGACATCTAAAAGTAAAATTGTTTCTTTCGCACGCAAACATTCACATTATATTTGTAGGCAAATTAGGATGTTCAGGAAAGGAAGAAAGAAGGAAGGAGACGGAGAGGTTGGGGAGGGAGAGAGAAAGTGTTATACTATAGTTGATAGAGGGTGGGGGAATGATTACAAACTAGATGTATGACACTTCCCGCCTGCAGCCAACTTTCCTTGTAAGCTGACTGGGTCAGCTTCCTCAGATCAGGGAGGTCTGATGCCTGGAGAGGGACTGTGATATGGTGGCTGGTGAGGAGAGGAGAGATGAATTAATGAATTCTTTGCCTTTGTACTATCAAAGACTTTGCCCCCAGGAGGGTCCTGGGAACCCCAGGTAGCCTTTCAACAGGAAGTTAGAGCTAAATTCTTGACCTCTTAAGGTCCTTGGCACTCCCTGGATATTTCTCAGTAGAAAGGTCATGTCCTTGGCCTCTGGGCCAGCTTCAAGAGGCCTGGGCCTATTTTAATCTTAGCAGCACTTGAGGGTTGCCTGGTCTCCATCCCGTGGGGGAGCCAGGGATTTCATCACCTCTAAAGCACTTACACTTGAAAGACTTCATAAACTTGGGACATTTGCATCGGGGCTCCCAGTTAAGAACTTCAAAGGCTATTGGAATTTTGAAATAGAAAAAAAAATTCTGTACTCCAGGGTGCTGCTAAAAAGAGAAGTCCTGTAAATCCAGGGACCTTGAGAGGCCCCAAGAAAGGCTTTAATTAGCCACCGTAAGCCCTGTGATCTGTTTTCGTAGACGTTGGAGATAATCTTCCAATGCACAAAGCAGGATTGCTGCCCACTCTAAAAATGCATTCACGGACCTCGTCCTTGCTCAGAGGGAGTAGGATATGGTTTGTTCCCAGCTAAGTCTAGTGGCCACAGCCTGAATTCCCAGGACACATTCCAAAGCGGAAGTCAGGTGGTAGCTTTCACACTCTCAAAACAAATCGAACATACTAGATCAGAGCACTTAATAAAACATTTCAGCTTTACTCTTTAAATTTTGGGTTTGGTGTGTGGGCACATGCACATGACGGCAGAGGGGGCCTCAAATCCTCTGGAGCTGTAGTTAGAGGTGGTTATAGATGGGGCCTCTGGAAGAGCGGTGTGTGCAGGTAAACACTAAGCCATCTCTCCAGAACTATAAATCATTTTGTTTAGTCAAGACCTGTGTGGGGATAGAGGACACAAGAATGTGGGCAAATCCCTGCACAGATTCCGGCCATATCTGATGATATTCTGAGCCTTTGGGTTGGTGACAGCTACTGACCTGTTCAATATATTCTAATAGTCTATACGTTCTACTTGTAATTAAGAGGACATTAGGTAAACCAGAAAAGGAGAAGGTAGACACTAAGTGACTTGTAAGGGGGCAATTTATCGCCCAAGGCAATATGGTCTTGTATCGGCAATATTCCAACGCTCCACACATAGAGACCTTTTAACCAGTCAGATGTCACTGTAGGATCCGCAGGGTAGGTGTGGCTTTTTCTTCTCTGTTCATTACAGCTTTAAGGAGCTGTGAAGTGCCCGTTCTTTTAAGGTGCCCCTACTCCAAGGACATGAGTTTTACAACTTTGTAAACATCAACAGCTAGCAAGTGTTGCTATCAGTATGTTATTATTTCTTTCAAAAGTTACAAATTACCTCTCGATTGTATATGAATATGTGGGTACCTGTGTACATGTGAGTGGTAGTGTAGGTGTGTGGTAGTGTAGGCAGAGAAAACACACATGTTATCTTGGTAGGGGATACGATGGTTTATTGGAGCCAAAAGGAAAGACTCAGGTTACCTCAAAGTTCTACCCTACAGCGGGATAGCACTTTGATGGAGTTTTTGTAGTAACATACGAAAATCCCAACTCAAGGCCGTTTTCAAATGCATTGGTGGAAATATCAGGTGGGGAAATTACAACAGAACGTGGGCGTGATAAGCATCAGGAGTGGGGTGGGAGTGGGATCACTCAAATGCTATCTGACAGCATTCCTGCCCTTCGGTTGATTGGAAACTAGAGGGACTACCTAAGGATCATGAGGATGCTCGTTCCCACACGAAGGAGGCCGTTTATTTATTTGTTTGTTTGTTTGTTTTTTTTAGGTACCTGAACTTGTTAACTGTGGACTCGCAACGCTCTATCTAACCTGCTCACTCCACTGAGGGTCTAACCAGCAAAGCTTCAGAGTGGTGTGTGATTTTCACACACTTTTGTACACAAAGGTTCGCAACCAGAATGCCAGGCTTCGTAGCAAGGGCCCATAGCCTTCAGCGACCCTGCCAGGCCCATTGCTATATAATCTTGACAATATACAATGAAAGTTAACATCCACCCAGGAACTCCAAAGATGACTTTTCACTCAGTATTCGTGCTTAAATTAAGTTCATGTGATGAGGTCATAAAAATCCCCTCCACCCTGGCTGTCCTTGGAGTAAATGTCATTTATGTAGTTCTGTACATTAACACCCCCCCACACTACCCAACACTGCTTTTCCTGTCCTGTGACCTCATTCCATGGATAAATGAAACCTGAGAAAGAAGTTTCCACACAGCCCAGAGCCTCAGGATCTCTACCCGTAAGGGTCTTTCTTGGCCTCCTTCCATTTGGACAGGTTTTCTGCATGTGTTCTGACGACAGAAAAATCCAGTCTCCCTCATTTGAAGAGCTAGTACATGTGTGATGAAAGTCACGGACAGGGTGTGACCTGAAATTCTGAGGGAAAAGGCACAGCTGCGTTGTAAGAGACACCGCTACAGCCAGTGAGTGGTGAGACTTAGCGACTGGGGAGAGAGGGACTTGGTTGTGGCGGGCCATCTTCAGACATCTGAGTGGCACTCAGCACCGCCTTCTGTGTCTCAAGTAGAACCCACATACCACACACTTTAGAAGCCAGACCCAGGCAGAAGGTGTTAACTTCATTTCTCAAAACAGTGTTTGTGGTTCTTCCTTCTCCTGCAACTTTTGACTGTCTTCACTTCACTTGCATTGGATCCCGGTTGGAAGCATTGGTCAGCTTGACACAGCAGAGTTATCCGCAAAGAGCAATCTCAGCTGAGACACGCTTCTGTCAGGTGGCCAAGTGTGCAGGACATAATCTTGATTGATGATGGACGAGGGAAGGTCCAGCCCACGGTGAGCAGGTGTCCTGGGTTCTACAAGAAAGCAGGCTGAGCAAGCCACGGAGAGCAAGCCAGTAAGCAGCATCCTTCCCTGCCCTCTGCTTCAGCTCCTGCGGCCAGGATCCTGCCTTGATTTTCTATCTCGGTCTTGGTCTGCCACCAGGATTGTTTAAGATAAACGCTTTTCTTTCTAACTTGCTGTTGGGCTGTGCTTTCCAGGGCAACAGAAACCCCCGCTAAGAAACTTGCTTTCAGTGCGTCTTTAAGTCATGAGAAACTTTAACTGTGTGCCAACCTTCCTGCAAGAGTACTTTGTAATCAGCTTAAACGTTAATACGAAGTTAGAAATGTCACAATGCCACTTCAGGTAGATTGCAATTTTCAAATGCCAATGACTTATATAAAACAAGGGTTTCTTTCTCAATTTGAGTCTATTTTGTTACAAAATAGACAGACACAAGCTCATAATGATTTTACCAAACTTTGAAAGCGATCGGGTACAAAACATTCAAATTAATGTTTTGATCGGCGAGAAGGCAAAATGTGTGTAAGGAGTTATAAGGGGAGATAATGAAGGCAGTCTGAGGAGAGACACCTTGTACTCATCACCCCTCTGGACCCAAAGCTGCATTCCTCTCAAGGCAGCTTTCAAAATCACAGCCAACTGCATGAGTTTAGCAATTATGTAAGCAGCCCCCTCCCCCGAACCCTGCAGGATAACCCTACTGTCTCTTAAGGTGTTAAGAAGCCCTGGAGAGATGTGTGGTCTTCCAAACAGACTAAAGTATTGTCTGAAATGTTGGGTCTGTGTCAGTTATCAGCAAAATAGAAATGAAACAAAAGCAAGCACTAACAACAGCAAAGAGACTGGGAACCAAATTTATGTCAAAGCAGATTTGCATCTCAAATCCACTGTGTGTTGACCCAGGGAGCCTGCCTCCTCCTGTCTCTTCTCCTCCCAACCTCTTTCTCTGCCATAGCTTGTCACCTTACATGCTCCTACTTGCTCCTCCTCTTTTTTCCTTTCTTGCCAATACCATCCTAACATCCCATTTCCCATCCGTCTCAAGAGCAACACTAAATAAGGATATTAAAGTAACCCAAATCAACACTTCAGCAAAATTGTACTGTTAACAACTGCTGATACGAGTCCTATGATGTCTAATCCATGTGAAACTCACAAAACCTTACACTAAGGTTATGATCTGAAATAGCTAATGTTTACCTACTTTACACCACCTGCCTCCTATCCATCACTGTTTATGTTTCCTGATAGCCTACATTCATTTCAACCTTCTCTGCAAAAGCCACAGTCGAGGCACAGATGGTATGAGAAGGAGAGGAACAGTAAAAACGAAAAGCCATTTTCTATAAAAACAGGTGGGAGACATGGGTGGTATGAGCACAACAATTCCTATTGTAAGTTTGGGCTACCGACTTGGAAGCTATTCAGCAAGCATGTTCATGGATATTCAAGGGTAATGCTCTTTGGGAATGATCAGAGTGTTGATTTCTGTTTCTACTGTGTCATGGGACTCTGAAAGCAATATGTAAGAAGGAACAGCCAGCCCTGAAAAACAGGGGGGAAAGATGTCAACCTTGGCTCTGCTCTTCTTAGATTTTCTCTACTTTTGAGGAGATAAAATAATTGATAAATTAATTGTTAAAATGTATATACCTCACTCAGTGTTTTGTACATCAATGTATTATGTAGCCAACTTCTCGAACATTTCATTTTAATAATTTCCAAATTGTGGTTATGTCAGATCTCCTCTGCTAACATCTGATAAAGATCATGGATAATATGTTTAATTGGATCACACATCTGTGCACTTTTCTTGTTAAAAGTTAAAGGCTAAGAAAAGTTGTTATGCTTCAAGACAGAAAGTAACCCTTAGGTATAGAACTACCCTATTTAATAATTGGGGAAATAACTTACTATTAGAAAAATATTTATGAGAGTGACTTAATCTTAATTGGGAATTTTATCCAAGGCCCAGGAAGCATTATGAGCCTACTAGAATGTAATGTTAGTGAGGGACATGGCAGCTTATAAAAAATGCAATGAGAAATTAGAGAACACATTGAACCCAAGGCATTAGAACATGTAACCAACGTCCACTTGTCAGGAAATGTGACATATGCAGTTCTTTTAGAAAAATTGACAGGAAGCAGGTGTTTTCCTGAGGAATGACTGCTTCAAGATCTTTAATGTTTTAATTACGTGTAATCAAAACAGAAACATCTGACTAGAGGTTGATGGGAAATGAGAATTATAGCTGAAATTTAGGATGCAACTTTTTTTTTTTAAAAAAAAAAGATTGCATCCCCCATTATTAATTTAAGCCAGTAACTGTATTATTAATGGCACTTGACTGCCAAATGTTGCAGCCATGCACTCTCTACTACTTAATTTATTTTGCTGGCCTTGATCAAAGATATTGGAGTTTCAGGAGGATGGAATCTAAGAGGGCATAGGTACTTTAGTGAGTAGCCTGACTGGTATTTGGCGGACATTAAATTGTCAGTTTACCTTTCTAGAGCTAATCTACTTGAATTATTTACAAATACAAATATGAGAAGCCCACACAAGAAGAAGTAGCATCTTAATGATCACATATACCAGTGAGGATGGACAGATGGTATCCTGGACAACTCACTGTTGTACTGATAACTGTAGGTATTAGAGGCTTCAGAGGAAATGCATTGTAAGTGAACACACCTCTCTGCATCTCCCATCCTTATGCCTCCTGATTTTATCTCTTTTCTCCTATTCAGGTCTTCAACACATGCCCAAAGCTGTGAGCAGACGGAAGGTTGCATTAGCGGAAGGAACATTCTGTTTCCATTCCCATTGTCTCCCACATCGACTTCAAACTGCAAAACCACTAGAAATTGCCACAGACACAACCACAATGCGGTTCTTTTAAAAACTGAATTAGCTTTAGTCCTGCATGTCTGTACCATACTCTGGGTAAAGCCAGGGACATTGTGTGCTTAGACTGACGATAATATTGGCTCATGGTGTACTTTCCATTCTCTAAGTGAGCGGGAGTAGCGCCTACCGATGAGTCCATAAACAAACCTTTCAGCAAATGGACAAGTGAGCAAAAGCTGAGCAGAGAGCTCCACGGTGACTGTATTAAAGGCTCCTCTGTGGAAATGGAGCCTTCTCTTCTGGCACTCTGCTTCTCTAGAGAAAGGCACAGGCACCAGGTGACGCTGTCACGGCAGCATTCTGTTACACAGACCAGACATAATAGGCACCAGGCACTACGTGTCCATTATCGAGGTTCTCAGTGGTGATTCTGTGCAACAGTGTATCTGTTTTCCCCGGCCACTCTTAACACTTTGGTTGATGAGCCAGCAGTAAGACAATTTGTATTCTCGGCCAAGCCTCCATTCTCTTCCCTGTCATCCATCATTTTAATCCAAAGAGAAGAATGTTCTCAGAGTTCAGCCCTGAAACAATTGCCTTTCCAGATGGAGCTGTCCGCACTGACAGAATCAGACAGCACTCTCACTCTCCTTTGAATGTAGATTCCTTGGCTCCGTGGGCTGCACCAGCTACCTACTTTCTGCCACCAGCCCCTCATCACAGGCAAAGAGACTCGACCGCAACCTTGTCTGGAAGTTTTCTTCACAGATTCCTACCCTCTGATGAGAAATAGCCCCATTGACCCCGTAACGTTAGAGGGTGTTGAATAGTCCTCTAAGACAAAAGGTCTTCACAGTCCTCTCTGTGTCCTCACTCCATCCCTTCTGACTGTCAGGACATCCCTGTAGGTAAATGTCTTCGCCCATTAGTCTCCTGAACACCCTGTCCAAAAGACACCCAACTGTTATTCTCAAGAAATTTGACATCCATTTTGGAGTGCCTTGTAATGGTCATCATAATCAAAGACTATAATTTCAAAGTTTGCTATCACTGGGAACTGTTCTAACAATATTATATAGTGTTAATTTTGAAAATATTTTCTTATATTATAATAAAAGGAATCATTTTATTTTAGCTATTTTGCCTTCTAAATTTTATTAAATTTACTAATTTGTTCTTTGTACTCCATGTCAAAGCCACCTGTCTTTTGTGACTTCTTATGCAACACATCAGTCACAGTAAGGCAATGCCTAAGATGTACTTGATCCCCGACTCAGAATCTACTTTACATCATTCTCTGATTCTTCTGTGAGGCCTTTACTCACTTCCATTTATGATTTAAGTGAGGCCCAGTAAGATCAAGAAACATATCTAGGACATGGGGACTGGGGACTGCACAGAAGATTCCAGATTTAAGATGTGGAGATAGCACCAAGACCCTTGTGCCCACTGAGATGTTTCCTTGTTTAACTCAAGTAACGAGCTAAGTAACTTACTCTTCTTATCTTTCCCAGACTTTCCATGGTTATTTTTTTATTTTATTTCATTTATTTTACATGTCGATCCAAGTTTCTTCTTCCTCCCTCCCTTCCTCCCTCCCTCTTACCCTCTCTTGCCATTTACATGCACCCTGACCAAATCCCCTCCCATCCCCCCAACCCCATTCTACCATGCTATCCAGGTGGGGTCATGTAACCCTGTCAAGTCATTTGAAGTAGGGACTAGGACTTCTCTCCTGTCTCTAGGTTAAGGGAGTATCCCTCCATGGGGGATGTGTCCACAAGTTCCTTTTGTGCACCAGGAATATATCCTGGTTCTACTGTCTGAGGTCCCCCAGACTGCTCAGTTCTTCTAGCTGAGACCCATGTTCAGGGAGTCTGAGTCAGTCCCATGCTGGATTCCCAGCTATCAGTCTGGGGGGGGGAAGGCATTAGCTCCTCCTTGTTCAGGTCAGCTGTCTCTGTGTGTTTCTGCAACCTGGTCTTGTCCTCTCTCTCTGCATCTGGATTCTAGTTTTGCTCAGTGTTTAGTTGTGGGTGTGTGCTTCTGTTTCCAACAGGTACTAGATGAGGGCTCCATGATGGTGGATAAGTGAGTCTTTGATCTCAATATCAGTGAAGGGCATTTATGGTAGCCTTTCCACTGTTGCTCAGATTGTTAGTTGGAGATAGTTTTGTGGTCCTCTTTTTAGGTTCAGTTTTTTCTTCAAACCAATTATGGCTCCCTCATTTATGTTCTCTCTCTCTCTCTCTCTCTCTCTCTCTCTCTCTCTCTCTCTCTCTCTCTCTCTCTCTCTCTCCTGTCTTCTATTCCTACCTGACTCAATTTTCCTAGTCACACGTCCTTTCTTATTTCATATTTTTCAAAGTTGGTGAATAATCAATATCTGTATTTTTAATCACACAGATGTATCATGTATTATGTATGTATTCTGTGTGTGTGTGTGTGTGTGTGTGTGTGTGTGTGTGTGTGTGTTTAAGGTCATAGTAAAACTGTGGACATTGTTTTTCTCCCCTCATTGTGTGGGTCTTGGGCTTGAACTCTGGTCCTAAAGCTTAACTCTTGTTTGTACAGCTAAAACTCATCATCTTCTTTCCTTTTTTCCTTGCCACTTAGCAAACATAGCTGTCTATATGCCATCATGTATCTGAGGTTCTCCTCAGTAACAATTGCAAGAGCAAAAGGCAGCTCTCTATTTGTGAATCAGGCAAATCTCAGAAGGTCACAGAGTCTCATTACTCAGCTGTTATCCACAAAATTAATATTATCTACCATACACACTATGGTGAAGACTAATTACGTTACATATGAGGTATTGGCACTGACCTCTGCATCTCACATCCAGTACTGATTAGTCAAAAGGTCACATTTGTAGCACTCAGTGGGAAGGTTACAGAAAAAGCAGCTGTAGTAGGAGTCACAAAATCAGCTGGTAAAATCTCAGAAAAGTCCTCAAGCCCATTTGTCAAATAAAATCCTCCAAAAGATACATATTGTTTCTGCTGGATAGCCTTGGCATAAGCAAAATAGATCCTTAGTGAAAATTAGATGATATTTTAGAATTCATAAATTTGAAAGATTTCTCCCAATATGATCCCTTTTTAGTCAGTATTATTTTTTGGAATGAATAAGTGGGGAAAGACTTATGACTAATTTATACCACCACAGTCCTTCACTAATGAAACAAAAGATGGATATGTGAATTGCTTGTCATCACATCTCCAAGAGAATTTCATATGCTTCCTAGTACCTGAGCATGAGGTGATCCTGTGTGAGGAAATGATGTCTCAGTGGCTTCTCATTCCAAGTATCAATCTCCCAAGTGCAACTGAGGCCCTTTAAAGGCCCTATATGTTATGTGGGGGACGTTCAGATAAAATATAGCGCAAGTGGGTGACAAGGTTTCCCAGCCATGTTACATTTATACACTTACTATTTCTGAAATTTCTTTTGAGAAACACGCCCATTTGGGCATTGATGAAGTCTGTTTTTCTAAGTAAAATCATGGATGCTTTTTGTTGGGAGTGTAACATGTTAATAACAGCAAAACGTGGACAATGACACTTGTCTTAGCTCTAACTTCTCTTCGGTTGGTGGCCTGAATGCTTGTAAGTGAACTCGACAAAGACTAGAGCCACAGGGGAGGAGAGAGCCTCATTTGAGAAAATGTCTCAGTAAGAGTGGGCTGTAGACAGCCCTCAATTTTCTAATTAAGAAAGTCTCTAATTTTCCTAATTAGAGATTGATGGGGGAGGGCCCAGCCCATTGTCAGTGGTGCCTAGCCAAGCGGTCCTGGATGTTTTAAGAAAGCAGGCTAAGGAAGATATGGGAAGCAAGCAATAAGCCTCTCCCCTGCATGGCCTCTGCTTCAATCAGGCCCTGCCCCCAGGTCCCCACCCTGCTCTATTTCCCACCCTCACTGCCTTTGGTAATGAAACATTATATGGAACCCTGAGTTGAACAAGCCCTTTCTTCCCCAAGTTGCCTTGGCCATGATGTTTCATTACAGCAACAACAACCTTAACAAGACAGTTGGAGAGTTAGCTATAATGAAACACACCTAGTCCTCAGCATCAGATTTAATTTTCCTAGGAGGTTGTTTGTACATATTAGAGTCCTATCTCTCTTTTCTAAATAACATGTGCCTTGTAGGGTTGTGACACAGTCCCAGACCAAGAATTTTTCTTCTTTATATTATGGATGAGAGCTGATGTAACACATTTATTTTGCATGAGGGCAAAACAATTTTCAGTGCTCTGAAAACAAAATCTAATGTCTACAGACCAAGGTGGGTACTCAATCCTACTAAGAGACAGCCTCCAGTGTCTATACACCAGGGGGGGAGATTCAGTCCCACTAGGACACCCCCAGTGCCTATAAACCAAAGGGGGGAGACTCAGTCCTACCAGGAGACACCTCCAGTGTCTACAGTGCAAGGAGCTTGGTAAAACTTACACTAACAGGTATCATCCACCCCAGGAAGTAAGCAGTGTTGCTTTTTGGTGGCACAAACTAAAGAATGCAGTGGTTAGTTCCAGAGCACGTTACTTGGGAGAGTGACAGCCTGAACTCGGTGGCTGACCTCCCCCAAGCTCCTTTTCCTTAACTTTTGTGAGGGCAGAGTCTAGGTTATATTTTACAGAGGTGTGATCTTTCTGTTTTTGGAGACATATGGATTCTTATGAACAGAAAACCTAGCATTGTGAAGCTTAGTCTGGTTATATCCAACACTTATCTTAGACTATCTGTATCTAAGGCTGTATTTTTACACAAACATCATACCTAAAAGCAAGGTAAATAATGTAAGTACATATTCAAAACAGTAAAAATTCTTGTAGCTTTACCCAAAGATGTGCCTTAGTTCTGTAAATTCATTTTCTTTGATCTGCAGGTCATCTTCCAATCTTTCTATGATAATAGCATAAGATTCACTAACTTTCTTCTTCCATTCATCTGAAAAAAGAAACACAAATGGGATTGATTCATAATTGCATTTTGCAAAATGTAGACACAGATCATAACATACAAGTAATCAAAACTGCTTTTTTATTTTCAATTCTACAATACTCAATTTAAATGACTGATTGTGGGTTTAATGCAGATGTTTATGTTTATAATGCAATCACTTTGGGATTCTAGTAATTAAGAACCCATTTGATATTGTACAATATATTTACATAAAAGAATATATTTGACTTATTTCATTTGATCTTATTGCATTTTAATTGCAGCATTCTCTAGATGGTAGACAGTGTCTTTTAACTTTTAAATACTAGATACTTACTACATAATTCTAAAATATCTATATTCAATAGTATTCCAAAACTTTTTACCACATTATAACAAGGAACTAAACTGATAGTTTTACAAGACATTTTCTGCTTTCTGCCAATAATCTTTCAGAGTTAAAAAAAAGAGTAAATTCAGATAAACACTTGATATTCTCTACATTCAAATAGGCGTACGTCTCAGTGAGCAAATGCTCATCTGTACTTACGATTGGATCATGTTGCATGTGAGAAAGCAAGCACAGTTAGCATAACGGGGTGGAAATGAGAATAGTTAGTTACCAGAGCAAGTCTGTGCTGGTCTGGATTTGTAATTCCCCATTTTAAAGAAGTGTTTGCTTTCCTCTGGTGCTGCCCTTCAGGGAACAAGATTCCAAGTTCCAGTGCTGCAGCAGGCCAGTTGAAAAATATTTTGATAGTCTGGCTAAAAATAATCCAAGTGCCTAATGGGATGTCGTGCAAGGATGACAATGAACAAAACAGAGTGTGCCTTCCAGGGTGAGCTAGTGAGGGAGCGGCTGGATGGACGACAAACAAACAGCAAATGTTTCCGTGTGTTATGCACTCCGTCAGTTGACTGCCTGTCTGTCCCCACATCCCTTCCTTGTAGGCCCCTTTCTTAATGAATTAATCTAGGAAGTGACTGGTAACTTCTGAGCTCCACTGAAAGAGATTCAATCGAGCCAGCCTGTGTTCAGTGTCTTTTCTCTTCTGGGTCAAATAAGGCACCTGGGAAACAAATGTTATGGTGGCATTTCTCCATGTTAAAAAAAAAAAAAAAAAAGACTACAGAAGTTCCTACCAAATATCACTGTGATCGAGAGACCTGGGGGTGAGTTTGTATCTGCAGGAAATGGGGTCTCACATATACTCTGAGCATCTCAGTTGTGTGTTCCTGCCCTGAGACTTAACAGATAAGAATGAATACGGCTTTACAAATACCACTCTACAGTGAGAACAGTGACCAGGAGGAGGCCTCTTGGGCTTGCCATTTCAGAATTATTTTCTCATACATTCCTAGTCAGTAAACACAGTTCACACGCTATGATTATTTTTCCAGTGTCCATTCCAAACAGGCAGTGAACTCAGTCCTGGGCCCAATAGACACCGCTGACATGTGCGCCTGCCCTTATTACTAATGTGCTGTGTTCTGAGCGCTCCCGTGCACCTCCTGTTTACATCAAGCCATTGATTTTCCCATGCATATTTCCATTGAAATAAATGAACCCAGTGTGTTGTGAAAAATAAATGGAAGCAACATAGATGATTTATTGGCCATTTTCTATACATTTCTTCTAGGTGATCTTACTGCATAGAAAAGACATAAATTCCAATCTTGAAAATCACACATAACTTTAATGTATCAGGTGTGAATTTCACATTTACTATGGCCAAATATTCAAATGACTCTTTCTTCATAAACAAATACATGGATGAGTTAAGAAATACCCTTTCCTCTTCTTTAGTAAAGTTAATGAATTGCCCAGGGGTTGGACTGCTCTACTAATGAAGACTCAGTACCCTGCTTTGCACGTGTGTCTATCCTTAGTGGTTAGACCTCTCTTCTAGTCAGTCCATGACTTTAATTAATGTGAATAGTTCACGCAATACAGGGTCCTCTATCCTTATGTAGAATGTCTCCTTGAATGCTGTAAATATGTTTTATTACCACTGTTTAATAAAAAAGCTGATTTGGCCAATAGCCAAGCAGAATAGTCATGTAGGAAATCTAAGCAAAGATACAGGGAAAAGGAAGGCAGGGTCTGGGAGATGCCAGCAGGTGTCAGAGAAGCAAGATGTGAGGTAACAAGCCATGGGCTTTGTGATAAAATATAAACTAATAAAAATGGGTTAATTTAAGTTGTAAGGGCTTTTAATAATAAGCCTGAGCTAATAGGCCAAAGAGCTTGGAATTAATATTTAGCCTGAGTGGTTAATCCAGAACTGCTGGGTGGGAGAGAAATGTCTGGTTATACTGTCAACCTTGACCTATAGATTTTTCAGTTTCTTAGTTTGAAATCAAGACACCATCTTTTCTACCAACTTGTTTCCCTCACTGTGTGACCTCTACCTAGCTTGTTCCTTGAGCTGAGGAACCCCATCCAGCATGTTCTCAGTCCCCAGTCCCTCCAGAGAATTCAGCTTTCCTCAGATAAGCTGTTCTCAGATTCACCAGCCCAGAAAACTGATTTCTTTAATACTTCTCAGTCTTAATTCACACACTGCTCACGAGGAATGATTCTCCAGAGATATCCAACAATATTATATGCATGTGCATGGTTTATGCTACAACTTGGGAGTTAACACATTAGCTCACAGGAAATGATAATGTGAGTAGGTATTGGAAACATTCTTTTTTCACATACCTGTATCTTCATTTTATCTATTATTAGCATATATTTATTGTATAAAATAATGGGGCTCATTATAACTTGTGAATAAACATGGATGTGTGGGTATCAGCTGCATGAAAAAAACTTCAGTTTTCAAGTAATTATGTCATGCATTTGGTCACATTAACCCCCTTCATTATCCCCTTTCTGAGATTGAATGAATTTTCTTAATGCTATCTCCAGTTGCATCTGTTTTTCTGCAAAAAGCAGAACTTCATTGTTTATAATTGTAAAATCTCCATCATGCATAAATGCCATGTTTTCTCCATCCATTCATCTGCCCATGCATAAATAGGCAGATTCCACAGCTTGGTTGCTGTGCACAGTGCCACAATATGCACGAGTATGCCGGTCTCTCTGTTATACTCTGACTTGAGTCTTTCAGGTAAATTTGCAGTAATGATAGGTGCAAACCACTCTTTTTGTCTTGAGACTGTACCCACATCTGTTGTTGTCGTCTTTTTATGCCATTCATTCTGACTGTTGTGAAATGGAATCTGAGTGTCATTTTTGTTTGCATTCTCTGATTGCTAAGGATGTCGAACAGTTTTCATGTGTCCATTGCCCAGTTCTTTTGAGAACTATCAGTTCAGTTTGTTTTGGCATTTTTTGATTGAATTATTTGGTTTTGGGGTTGTTTAATAGATTGATTTATTTATACACTTGGATAGAAATCCCCTGTTAGAAGAGTAGCTGGTAAATATGTTCTCCCGTTGCTCAGGTTGTCCCTTTACTCTGTTAAAATGTTTCCTTTGCACAAAGTCTGTGGATAAGTGCAATTCCATATGCTGTTTCTCATAATTTGCTGAGGCACTCACTGGAGCACTATTCAGAAAGCCCTTCCCTGGACAGTGTACGGAAGAGTATTGCCCATGAGTCCTCTGGGACTTTCAAGATTACAGGTCATATTTTTTCAGATCCTTGGTCTATTTCAAATTGATCTTTTATGTAGAAGGGAGGAAAGAATCCAGTTTTGCTGTACTGTTGTGGATATCCAGTGTCCTCACAACCAGACCTAAGAGGCATGCACAGTGGCAATCCCTGGGAAGAAGAGAAGTATATGCTACAGGGTCTCTAAGTCCATCAGAAAGCACAGGTATTTACAGTATGATTCACAAAACTAGCAATGCTTTGCAGCTCTGGAGTAGCAGTGAAATGGTTTTATGGGTAAGGTAAAGGGTCACAGAGTCAGGGAGGTTGAGAACTAATCGTTTAGATTTTAGAAATAACTTATAAAAAGAGACCAACTCAAATGTATGTTCATCTATAAGTTAATAAACATAACTATATTCCCCAAATAAAAGACAACTCAGCAAAAAAAAAAAAGCAGGTATTACTCTGATGCTGGTGGTTAACGTCCATTATTTATTGCCCTGTATTTAGAATCACGGGTCTTGGACTGTTTAGAAAGGAGAATATGGACTGAACTAATTATGCAAACCTCCCCCCTTTCTCTTTCCTTGCCTAAACTCCTGCTCTCCATCTGATTCCTTGATGGAAGATGTCATTCTGTAAACATAATTCTCTTATTGGTTAATGAATAAAGCACTGTTGGCCAATAGGAAAGCAAGATAGGTGGGACTATGAGACAAGGAGGATTCAAGGAATTAGTAGGGAGGAGTCAACATGTAGAGACTTGAGAGAACAGAGGTCCAGGCCATCTCTCTGGTAAGATAAGACCACGTGGAAATATTTAGATTAATAGAAATTGGGTTCATATTTAAGACAGAGCTAGCCAATAAGAAACTAGTAACTGGCCAACAGTTTTATATCTAATACAGCATCTGTGTGTGATATTTGGGGCTGGTGTAGCGGTGGGACCAGACCTGGAGAAAAACCTACTCATAACATTTCCTGACTACAGATGTAGAACAACCTGCTACCCCATCTCACAGTCAGCCAGGGATCCCTACCCAGTGGTCTACAATAGACTCACAAACAATAGACCAAAATGAACACTTCTTCCTTCAGATGCTTCTCCCTAGCATTTTGTCATAGCAACAAGAAGTGTCACTTTCAGGCCATAAAACTTTATGGGGCAACTTCCATTTTAATTGAAAGTATTTTCCACACAATATTCTGGTCACTATTTCCCCTCCTACAACTCACCTCATATTCTCCCCTCATCCCTACCCACCCAACTTCATGGCTCCTCTCTCTCTCTCTCTCTCTCTCTCTCTCTCTCTCTCTCTGTCTCTCTCTCAAATAAGCAGGTAAACACAAAAACCAAACAAACTGAAGTACAACAATAACAATGCACAAGTAACATACAAATCCCATCAAAATACAAAATCAGAATGTGTAATATACAAGCAAAAGATCACTAAGGAAAAATAAAATAAATTTAAAAACCCTGCCCAAACAAAGCAATATATATGAGACAAAAATGCCATTGAGTTCCTTTTGGGTTGGCCATCTATGATGAACATGGGGCTTCCATTAGGTGTGGTTTTTACCCAGGAAAAATCTACTGGACAGAGATGATCTTTACTTTGCAAGCAGAGGTCAAGGCAGATAGCTTCTCGGTTAGAGACAGGAGGTTGTGTCCAGTTCATGGGGGAAATTCATATGCACAGTCCCAATTGAAAGATGTCATCCTACTCGGCTACATGGTTCACCAGCCCGACTTTATGGCATTCTGTAAAAGGCCAGTCAGTAAATAAGCAAGTTGTTGCCAAAATGGAAGGACAGAGGAAGAGGTGGGAGTTTTCAGGGTGGGCAGAACCCTAGTGACACTAATGCCGTGCACAACACTCTCCCCAAACACTTTAAACTATGCATACAACCATGATGCTAACCGTGGGCTTTGGTTAATCATAACATACCAATTCTCAGTGATAACAAATGAGCTGCAAAGGCATGAATTCATAATGAGAAAATTCTTGAGTAGAAGAAATGCAAATAGGAACTTAACATTATGGATCAATTTTTCTGAAAAAAAAAACATCTTAACAAAAACATGTATCAACCTTAAAAATTGAGAAAAATGATACAAATAGATATGGCTCTCTAAATTATAGTTTCTGGGCTGGTGAGGTGGCTCAGCAGGTTAAGGCACTTACTGCCAAATCTGAGGACCTGAGTGCACACTGGGAAAGGATATGGTTGTAGGAAAAACCAGAACCTGCCCACGCAAATTGTCCTCTGACATCGTTATGTGCTCACTGACATGGATATGCCTCTGTAAATGCACACACACACATACCCACACACAAACATATTCACAGGTATACATATACATATTGTGGTTTAATAAGGATCAGGATGAACAATTAGGCCGAATAGATATTTATTCAGGGAGAAATAACTCACAACATAGGCAGATGAATGGGGCACGTTCCACACACCTATCCTCCCAGCTTCCACCAGCAAGAGAGAGCCTCCGACCCCCTCCTCAGCCTTTTCCTCCAGGTCATGTCTGGCCCTGTCTCCACCCCCAATGGGCATGGTCTAAGCCACAGGTGTGGACAAGGTTAATATCTCACTACATATACATACATAAATACACACAGAGACACATATACACACATACATACATACACATATATACACATGTGCACACACACAAACATATCCACACATATACATACATGCATATAAACAGAGAGGCACGTATACACACATACATACATATACACATGTACATACACTCATACTCACACAGACACACATCCATACACATACATATACACAAACATATCCACACGCAAACATACCCACACATACATACATACATACAATCACACACATACAAAAATACACATACCCTCACATAGACACACATACATACATACACACACAGTATGAAACTAAATATGAAAAAACATAATTAATTACTAAATAACCTGATTCTTCACAGACAGTTTATAACACAGGTAAGAACTGAAGAAATTTATGATTACTAGCATTTCCTCTCAGCCTCACTTGTTCTCTCATTTTAAAATGCCAGAGGGATTTAGTTGGCATCTTATTTTTCCAAGCCTCCCTTTCTGACTAAACCTCATGACCTACTGGCATTAATGTACCACCTTCCACCTTATTTATCTGCACAGCAATGGTGCTGCTCTAACACCCCAATGAGTCCATTTACATTCTGCCCCAATCTCCCCTTATGCATCTGCTATTTATATTTTATACTGCTTTCTTCATACATATTTAAGAGGATGCTTTCAAGATGAAATGACAAATATTAACCTTACCTCTACTTTCACCTTTAGCTTATAAGAAAACATGTATTCTATGAAATACATCTGATGCACCTGAAACAAAGTTTCCATTATACTTAAAATGAGTTAATTTAGGCTTGAAAACCTAGGTCATTCATTCATTGTGTGAGTGCTCACTAATATATTCCCAGAGTCAGAGAGGCCAGGGTGTTTCATCTGTTCATCTGGTTGGTGGGTAAAACACAAAGAAACGAGAACTTCTAACAGTTTATGGCGATTGTTCTTCCTTTTGTATAACCATAATGTTCTTGTCCCGTAGGTAAGCAGTGGTTTCCTAATGATGAGTCTCAGCTGAAACAGTCATTCCAAAAGTGAGCTTGGCTCTGGGTATGGTGGAGGACACCTTTAACCAAACAAGCGCTCAGGAGGCAGATCACTACATGTTCAAGGCCAACCTCAGCTACATAGTAAAGTTCCAGAGGTTTACATTGCCTAAGAATCCTGAAACTTCCAGTTTATATAATTTATTTCACTATAAACGCATAAACAAATACAGCCCACAATGTTCTCATTAGTCAATGCTCTTCCCTCTGGAATGTCTGCACTTACAGTTGTCTTGCGGATGCGCTAGACTTGAGGAGCCTTGTGCTAATTACCAGTGTGAGGAGCCGCTGCTGCTAAGCCTACATAGCCATCCTCACTCCTAACTGGGAGAGCAAACAACAGACAGACAGACAGACAGACAGACAGAAAGGTAGTAAGAGCACCATGTCTCTCGGTAGATGAGCATGAAATAAAGTTCATGAGGGCTATAAGTTCAGTCATGCAAGGGTCCCGTTCTTGCCAGGGTAATACTTCTTAGTTATCAGTTGACTGATTTGTCTACTCTGAACATGCACTGTGTCCATGTTTCTCCAAAGAGCTCTTGATGCCCATGCAGACTGCATGAAAGAATCCATGAAAAGGACACAGGACTAGAAAGGAGGAAGACCGCATTCTGAAGTTTAGATCCAGACTCTTCACTGTTAGTACAGTACAGATTTCACAACTCATCCACCTTGAGCCTTCATCACCTTCCTAACAGTTGACTTGCTAAGGAAATCATACTGTTATTATTACAATAAATTACTAATATTGTTCTGGGCAATCATTTCGATGCCTAACATCCTTTTCCCATAGAACAAACAGAAGATAAAAAGCAAACTGTATTAATATTCATTCAAGGCTGTGCCTAAAACTGAAAACTAATCTCACTCAGGAACAACAAATTATTTAAAGGGTCAGAGAAATGTGCCGCATTACATTGGTTGCCAGGGAATCCGTGGACATGTAGCTAACTACTATGTAGATAGTTGAGACAAACTCGTTTGGGAGGCTTGGCAGGGGGCTGATTCAGTAGCTGTGTTTATGTTCCCTGGACACCAGTGCTAGAGAAACAGCACAGGCTGCTAAATCTTCTGCTGAGGTGTCCTGTGGCCTCAAATGATATGAAGCCAACTGTGGCTGTCCTTCAGTTTGTAGGAATTCCAAACGTACCTGGTCACACTCCAGGCCCTGGGACAGAAGAGCATCATGAGGTACTGGGTCTGGGTTTAAGGGTGACCCTGAGCTGGGTATAAGGGTGTTTCTGCAGTGGCACATTTCTCGGTGCCCTCAAGAAGAAGCAGTCTCAATAACCAGTCTGTTCCACCTCTACTCTGCTCTGTCTCCTTGTAATTTTCCGCACGGAAAGCTGGTAGCAGCGATTGCCAGGCCATTTCTGCACACCCACTCCTCCCCACCCCCTCCCTGTGCATCATCTTTTGCATGTGCCCTGAGGCTCTGTAACCTCAGAGCAGGCCCTGCATCTCAGCCGTCTGCCACTCAGAACTGCTAACCTATTGTAGAATACAGAGGAAGACAAGTTAAGAGTCATCTTATAAATGATCAACCTCTTTAATTATATCATGCTAAGTACTCATGCAATTCATTACAGGGATAAGCCACATGTAGTGCCTTATATATTTTCAGAGTTTGGCTTAAGACAAGTAACTAGAAATAAAGTTTGCCTACTCAGATATACCCTCCAGACTGCCCATCTTCAAATGCTCAGAGATCTGTAAAATATGGTATTCAAGTGTTTAATTTAAAAGTTTTTCATAATAGAGACATTCTCCCTTTCTCTCTCTTTCTCTCGTCCCTTTTCTCTCTTTCCATGATGCTACCTTTTCTCTCCCCTCTTCCCCTCCTCTCTCCCCTCTCTCACTCCGCCCACCCTCTTTTCCATTCTGTCTCTCACCCGTGGTGGTTTGGATGCAACCAGCCAAAACCTTTCTTGGGTAGAATAATAATGCCTGCTTTCCATAGCACCAGGCTTAAATTTAGGATACTTCCTGAGGGCCATAGCAAATGAAAAACAGACACTTCCTATAGCTGAAACTTTTGCACATGCCAACCAGATCCCACAGCCACTCAAAATAATCCGTTAAGCTCTCTGCCATGAGGCTCTGCTTAGCACCTGGCCTGACAGCTGCCTCCGCCCTGTTTCAGGTTGGTGTGAGTAAAGACACAAGCCTGCTGGTCCTGACCTGGAGCCAGTATGTCCTTACCAGCTCTGGAAAGTTTCTGTCTCCAGCCTGCAGTAGGCATTTCCACCTCATCTGCTGTCACTGTGTAACCGGCTGCCTGCTGCTTATAAACCCCATTCACATGCTCAGTGGCAGGGGCTCTTAAAAACATCAGCCTCTGTACATCACAAACACCAATCCTACTCTTAACCTTTTTCTTTTTAGCTTCCGCAGGCCCTGTGTGGATTCACATCCTGGAATTTGGGCCCCAAATGTAGCAAGCTCTCTCATCAGACTATCTTTACACTGCCAGCCTGCAAACAATGACCTGGAGACTTATTATTAATTATAAACACTTGGCCTTAGATTAGGCTTTCCTCGGATCTGCTAGTCAAAACCTCTCCTAGAGTCCTCTTCCCAGTTTCTCTTTCATTGCCTGGAATCTCACCTTTGTCTTGCCTAAGCTATTGGCCATTTGGATCTTCAATAAACCAATCAAATGTCCCTTAGGCAGAGACACATGTTAGCATTGTAAACAAATATCCTGAAACACATGAGTAGTAACCTTAATTCACTTTTTAAATTGTGGGACTTTACATATGAATCCATAGGAAAACAAAAGTAGCTTTCTGAAACTGAGTATCTTCCATGATCCATGAGGCAACTATGTCATGTTGCCATGCAACAGCTGGTCTGTTAGACAAGCAGAACACTCGTCTGTGGATCCTCCAAAGACAACCTAACACTTTTCAACAATGTTAGAATCTTTGTACTTAGAATGAGTTGAGTTAAGATTAAACAAAACAAAGCTCAACAAAAAGTTCTGTGTGCATAGTTTGCCCTTAAAAGACGTAACACACAGCTTGCAGAGCTTATAACATGGTGTGTGGTTTGAGAATTTTACTTACTGCAGAGTAGTGAGGACTCCTGAGGAAAAGATGACGAGGAACTAAGCTGGACTGGTAACAGAATCAGAATAACATAACTAAATCTTGTTGCTTCTGAAGTTTTAAAAATCTTAGCGGCAAAAGAACTTCAAAAAAACCCCTATTTTGTCTACAACATATGATAAATTGAGAGCTTGGACACTATTTAGATCATTATACTACTTCAGAGGACTCAGAGAAATTATTAAGATGACGTTCATTAAAATTTCCATTATTGCTCTACACAGTAAAACAAATTAAACAAAACTGATGGGACCAAAGCAATTTAAATTTCATCTCTGATTTTTTTTTCTTGAGAGTAAAAATTGATGAGGCTAAGTTAGGCAAAGTCATAAATACCAAATGACAGAGGAATAATACATAAAGTGGCAGCGATGGTGTGAAATATGAGCATAAGAGGTAATAAGTTTCAAGAGGGAAACCCATTAAGCCAATACAGCCCAGGAAAGTGAAGAAGACCGTGGCTATGGGGAGACAGAAGCAAGGGAGGTCAGAAGCCAGCTTTTGATGAATGGGAGGAACATGTAAATTACATGTAAATTCATGGTACATTGAGGAAGATGAGTGATTTAAACAGAGGCATCATAATTTTAAAAGAAGAAAATGGAATTAAGAGTTTTCTTACTTAAATCTGCAGAGACTATCTTTGAGATGTAATTTTTGATGCTGGACATCTATCTCATTATCGTGAAAGGAAGAGAACAATTATTAGAAATAAGGATGTGGTTCATGAGATATCTATCCTAGACACAGGGGTCTTCACATGCCTCTTAGACACGTTTTAAATAATTTCATTAGAAGCTCCTAGACAGCATAGCTGGCAGACAGCATGTTTTCACACATTTGGAAGGATTTTTTTTTTCCTTTCACTTTCAAAAACATCTCTAACATCACCGATGAAACCAGCTCGGATCCTACCACCTGAGTTTGTTCTCTCGACTTTGAGTTTCATTCAGATGGCACTGAGCTCATGGTGATACTAGGGACAGAGGCAAATTACTGTCCACTTTGGACACTTTCCTCTTTCAAGCCTTTGCTTAGCCTGAAAAATTATATTTTTTTGTTTTCATTCTCTGAACAACTTTAAAGACAATGCCATTGTTTTAGCTAATTTTGACGCATTATCAAATGCAGATTTATGTAAATATGTTGATTGTTGAGATGTTATTTCTAAGAGCTATTGACAGAAGACATTTGTGCAGAGAAGCCAAATATACAGACACAGGTGGACACAACAGTACGCCTGCAGTGTATCAGAGGGACTGCCTTCATAGAGAAGCGTAAGTTCCACATGCATCACGAGTTCTTGTCAAAACTGGAGGGGGTGTTTACTTCTAAACAAAAACATTTCCTAGATTTTTTTTCATTTTTCTTTTGTTTGTTTGTTTTTTATTGTTGTTGTTGTTTAAGACACCGTTTCTTTGTATAACCACCCTACCTGGCCTGGAACTCGCTCTGTATACCAGTTGGCTTTGAATTCATGGAGATCTGCCAGCTTCTGCCTCCCAAGTGCTGGGAATAAAACACCACCACCGCCCAGCTGAAATTTTTCTTAAAAGTGACTACAAAATACACTCTTAAAAGCTAAAGCTTTGGATCTAACTTTTTAGGTTGGGAGGAAATTTCCAAGCTCCTAGTCATTGTTTGTTCTGTCCCTGCAAAGCTTTTCCATCCCTGCCTACATTCAGTTCTGCATAGCTGAACATGCAGTTAGTGATGACCCAAAGCTACCCCTTCGTTCGAATTTCCCCAGCCCAAGGGCAAAGTCAGAACCATTCTGAACCTTCCTTTACCTCAGTTCTGTGGGATTTTCTCCAGCAAAGCAGCCTTTGCTAGTAACTTTAGCTGAGTACTCTAAGGACACCCTTTACTTGTATGTAGTTCTAGTCAAACACTGGTGAGACAATATTCTGTTTTATCATCAAAAATATGGACAATTGATGAACTAGCCCTTGTGCCTACCAAAAACTGATACATAATTAATATTTGAAATGTATTTGAGTTTTTGAAGTCAGAGTATATAGCAGTGTCTATCTGATTTATCTATTTCATATGAGCTTGCTTTGGAAGAAACTCTATAAATACATTTTCTAGGCCCCAAACTGTATATTGAAAATAATTTTGTCCATATATGCTACTTTGACATCCTCTGAAAAATAGTTAAAGTGATGTATCCCCATTCCCTTGGGCATTATGTGGATGGTCTATCTAATCTCTCTTAAATTTATTTTTACAAGGGCTGAGTGTGGTAGGATCTATGTTTGTACCTTGACCCTTTTCTTTATTCTCTTCATAAATGGAATATTTTTAGGTCATTATATTACACAGTCATAATATTCCTATAAATCTGTCATTTGGTGACACCATCCCTTTCACTAAATCATCTCTACCAACAAAAATATTCCATCACTAGTGAAAATAATCACTAAGTAGTCAACAAGGCAATAGTTGATATTTTAAAAAATGATAATTCATCATTTTTAACACTATGTAAATTATAAAATTCATCATGTTTGAAGAACACCGAAAACAAAAACAATCAGGTTTTATGTGCAAAGCATTATAGGATAAAGCTCAATACCAGGAATATGGTCAGAATATGTCCTAGGACTTTGTTCTAAGGCATTTCTCAAAAGCAATTTTGGGACATCCATTCTGAGAAATCAGAGGGCAACACAGAACTTCAGGTTTTTGAATATCTCATAGTGGAACTTTTATACATTTAATTGTCTTCCTAAATATATGTCCCAAGCAGAGTTCACCCAGAAGTAAGCCTGTGACCCTTTATTCCAATCAAAAGGAACTAGAGTGCAGGCTGCCTTTGTGTAAAGGACAGGAAATGAAAGAAAAAGGAGAGCAAGGACCCTGAGAAATTGGTATAATTATGGTCATTATGGATTCACCCCCCCCAGGTATGAAGTAGTTGATGGGCTAGAGAATACAGCAGGTTTAAATCTATGTAAGGTTGTTAATAAAGAGGAACACCTCTCTAGGCTCCATATAGAAGCAAATGCAAAGGCTTCGTGGGCCAGTGCATTTATCTTGGGCCACACAGAACTTCTTGACTATGATTTACCAAGTGCAATGAACCTAACACTCGGCCAGCTATGTCAGAAAGTACAGTGCAGCAAGTAAAGAGGCAACATCCATAAACAGACACAAGCTGACTTCTGAGCTTGTGTCTATCGGGTGGAGTTTCCAACACGATGGTGGCCAATCCCAAGGTTTAAATGAGGTAAAATACATGTGTGTGCGTACGTATACACACATGGAATAGATGTCTATGTGCATGCAGTGGTGAAATATTAAAAGGGACACAGCTGTTGTCTATGAAAAACCCAGGGATTTGGGAATGGCTCAGACAGTAACGTGCTCATCTCAAATGTGTGGACACTTAAGTTTGATCCCCAGAATTCATATATGAAAGCATTAAGCAGTGGCCTTATAATTCCTGACGTGGGGAAGTAGAGACAGGACGACATTTGGGGTTTGTTGTCCAAAAGATTGGCATTAGCCAGTGGACTTCAAGCTACGAGTGACACACGGTGTTCCCGAGATTGTCCTCTGGCTTCCAAACACGCGTGTGTGCATAAACACGGACCTGTACTCACATGCACATGAAAGCAAAGCCTTGTGATTTAGAAACAGAAATGACCACCCCGCTTTAGCAGAATACATCTGCAGACTATCTCCAGTGTGTAAATTGCATTTTTGTTTCAAATTCCACGTGCAATTTCAGCCTGGAAAAGCAAAAGTATACATTCTCTAAAACCGTTTGTCAACTTAATAAGCATGACTTTTTCCCTTTATGTGTTAAACATGTAAAATTTTAGATAGAAAAGAGAATTATTTAAAAATTTTCATTTAATTTTAATCATGAAAAAATTAAATGAAAATTTTAAATTCTAATTGAAAAGATTTAGTCTCACCTTTCTCAAACACCTTAATATTCTGAATATTTCATGGACTAATAAAATAACTATATCGATTTTACTCTAACTCACAAACACATGTGACATCAAGGTTCTGTGTAAAACACAGTTAGCACTGGACACCTGTTATTTCTGATTCCTTTCTTCAACAAACTTATTAGCAGTCTGTGCCATGATGATGGTATATTTTGTGCACTTCTCAGAATAAATAATGTAAAGAGACCATTTAAATGCATATTCAGTGGGAAGCCATCTGGCTTCATGTGAATTTATGAATATTTTAGGTTTTTTTTTCAGCTAGGCAAAAACGAAATCTGACACCAGGGATTATCATGCAGACCAGTGACAGTATTATAAAACACTGCTTCTCTCAGTCACTGATTGACACATTTACTAAAGCATGATTTCTCTCTGCTATTACAGACCGAGTCCACTGAAATGTGGGTGGTATTATATGATTATTATGAGTCACCAGTGTTCATCATATAAGAACAGGCTTTCTAAAGAACATATCTCCACCTGCCACGCGTCTTGGAACTGGGCTGGGTGGTGTAAGCTGTGGTGGGCCCTGTGACTTGACGCCCAGATCCTTCCACAGTGAAAGTGACCTCAGCTACAGCATCGAGGTAGCCTCAGCCGCAAAGAACTCCTTGCCTAGTGTCCCTTTCCGCATGTGCCCTCATAGTGGCATGCCATATGCGTCATGGCCAGAGCGCCCCCTGTAATAAGTCAGTCAAGACCGTCGTGCCTTGTGCAATCTCTCCTGTGCAATCCTACCCCATGTTTGGTGTGGCATTAATTCCGAGGGTATCCCTTACGAACCGTGTTGTATTCTAACATCTAAAAATATGTTTCAGATACTACTTTCCAGGAATTCCTACCCATAGTCATCATGTATTTCTTACATAAAACAAGACCATCCTAGGAAAAGTATTGGTAAATTGTCTTCTGGCCACTTTGTTTAGATCTTTCTTGTATTACAGCCACATCGGAAGTCAGACATGGTGGCACACACCCTTAATTGCATTACACGGGAGGCAGAGGTAGGTAGATTTCTTGGACTTCAAGGTCATCCTGGTTTATATTTAACAAACTTTATTTTTATACAAGGGTCTTGAAATGTTATTGACTTTTTCTTGCAAAAATCTAAGTTAATATAAAGTTTCTTTTTCACCCTGCTTATAAGGAATTAGTGGGAATAAATGAAATACAATTGTGGTGCATGTTCACACTTCATAAGATTTTATTTTAATACTAACTTATACTTTATTCCCATAAGCAGTGATGTGAAGAACAGTAGTACATAGATATGAGAGCAAATAACTTAAAGCGATTGTGGATACAGAAACCCAAACATAGGGAACAGGTGTTGCCTTTCTGTGATACCAGAGAAAGACAGTAATGGGGAACTTGGTTAAGGAGACTTTAAAGGAAAGATTAATGAACTTGGGAAAAATGAGTAGCATGTCCTTCCTAGAGAACCTAGGAGAATTATGTTGGAGAAGAAGTATCCAGTTAAGACAAACATATGATGATACCTATGAGACAGGCTACTGTAACCAGCAAGGACAGAAATAGGAAGCTCAGAGGGAGTTCAGAATAGCTGTGGATATGTAAGGCGGGCTGTATTAGTAACTTTTCGGTTGTTGCCGTAAAACCCCATGACCAAGGCATTACATAGAGGAATTATTGGGCTTACGGTTTCCAAGGGTTAAAAGTCCATCGTGACAAAGAACAGGAAGCTGAAGGCTCATAACTTGAACTACAAGCTTGAAGTATTGGGAGAGCAAACTGCAGATGCTGTCAGTGTTTAACTGCCTCAAAGCCTCCAATGACACAGTTCCTCCAACAAGGCTACGTTCGCACTCCAAACTTCCCTGAACACACCTCCAAGTGGGGGCTGTGTTCAAATTCCTGAATCTGTGGGGGGAAGTTCTCCTTCAGGCCACCTGAACCATGCTGGAGAGTGATCTGGAGTTCAGATCATCTAATCCGCGGATTTTAGTCTATGGTGTGAACAGAAACAATTGTTGATGAACTGAAAAGAGAGTTTTTAATATTAACTGGAAAGTATCAGTGATTTGTGGGACTGTGAGACTCGTCCAGTAGTGTGGGAAAAGGACAGAACACAGGAGGGAGACATGGTGTTCTTGCTCATAAGAATGAAATATAACATAGAAATTGCCATATTCAATTGAACATTGTTTTTAAGTTATGATTGATGCTTTTGGAAAAATATACATTAAAATGCAATTAGAGGATAAGTTTAGAAGCTATGTGATATATCTGTAGAACTAATTTCAGAAGTTAGCCTCTCTGATGTCCTTGGTACACTGTATCATTTGGTATGGGACACACTGCAGCCTTGTGGCATTTCTTACATCAGGGGAGTAGAGGATAAAATGTCTCAAATTCAGTTGATGAAAATAAGCTTTCATAGTTTTGGTGTCTATGATTTTTCTCCATATGATAATACTCATAGGTTCCATTTAATTCAGCTCAAGATCCTTCTGTCAACACAGAGATTATCATGCATCATTAAGTAGTCAGTTATCTAGAAAGAGTTTATGATACTGATGGGAACAGTCAAACGATGACCACAGGAGCACATCTTTACACTGGTCTCCTAGGTTAAATACATTATCAAGAGCAGGGAGCTGAACCTACAATAGGGGACCTTAGTCCTCTGGTTTTGTTGAGTATCCCTCCGTGTGGTGTTAAGCCTAAAGCAGTGGTTCTCAGCCTTCCTAGTGCTAAGATTCCTTAGGTGCCTAGAGATATTAGAATTGCTCATGCATAGTTAAGAGGATTGGTCAATAGAAGAAAGATTTTTCAAGAAAAAGTTTGGATTGCAGTAAAATGGCCAGTGAATATACTCTTGATAATGAGTGTATTGAGAATGTTGAAAGATTCCCAAAATAATTATTAGGGCTATATTACCCTGGCTGGTACATAGCCTTTTCTCTGCTGCCATTTTGCTCTGTGGCTTAAATTACTCTCAGTGACTTACTGGTTATCTATGTGTGTGTGTGTGTGTGTGTGTGTGCGCACACGTGTGTGTGTGTGTGTGTGTGTGTGTGTGTGTGTGTAAAGATGGTTTATTTCATTAAGAAAATGGAAACTATGAAAAAGGAAGTTCCAGACTCACACACACTCAACAATAGACAGGAGAGTCAAACAACTGTGAAAGGGCCATTTGCCAAGTCCCCGAAACCTAGTTTCTTAGAAAGGAACTTGTGTTTGTAGTTATGGTCTGTGAGAAGATCCATGAGACAAGAAATGTGGGAGATCCTGACATCTATGACATTTAGTATAGTCGAAGGCAATGCTTCTTGTATCTAACAATATTCCAGCTGGCCAAAAGACAATGTGCATGAGAAAGACCTTTTTTTATTACCAGGCTCGAGAGCACAGGGAATAAACACAGGATGATAGAGACCCCTAAATGCAATCTTCAACAGAGAAAAGTGGGAATTAAAGAGAGATTAATTAGCAAAGTTGAGATCTTTTCCTTTTCAGTGTCCAATCCAAATCAATTACAATATTTACCACTGTAATCTCTTAGTAACTTTATTTTCATACAGAATTATTAAAGTTTAATAAGTTTATTATCATTGTGTAGGAGGGATTGCATTGCATCTAAAAAGGACTGCTTAATTAGATTTGGTCATGATTGTGGCTCAGTAATAGGGAAAAGTCATTGGAGTTTGGTTGTGAATTCAACATATAGCAGACTTGCTATGTAACTGTATGAAATGGCTGAAGGAACATATGTCAGCCACTGGTGAAACCTAGGATTTTGCTTGGAGAAATTTTATGGATGGTTGGATCATTTATGCAGACTGAAGAACTCATTTGAATAAATATATCAAAGAAGAGAGCAATCTAAATTGAGATAGTTTATTTTCATGCTTCCAGGGAAAAAAGGAAATGATCAGTGAACTGCCTACTATCTAAATCTAAAATTAGATATTAGCATTGTTATGATGACTAGTAGACAACTTCAAAACGTGGACAAAAGAACAAAATACATAAATGAATATATCATGTGGAAATTGCATGACTGATTTTTGATACAAATAATTTACTTTATTGTTGGTGTGTGTGTGTGTGTATGTGTGTGAGTGTGTGTGAGTGTGTGAGTGTGTATGTGTGAGTGTGTGAGTGTGTGTGAGTGTGTGTGAGTGTGTATGTGTGAGTGTGTGAGTATGTGTGGTGTGTGTGTGAGTGTGTGAATGTGTGAGTGTTGTGAGTGTGTGTGAGTGTGTGCATGATGTGTGTGAGTGTGTGAGAGTGTGTGAGAGTGTGTGTGAGTGTGAGTGTGTGTGAGTGTTTGTGTGAGTGTGTGTGTGAATGTGTGTAAGTGTGTGTGGGTGTGTGTGAGTGAGTGAGTGTGTGTGGTGTGTGTGTGAGTGTTGTGAGTGTGTGTGAGTGTGTGTGAGTGTGAGTGTGTGTGCATGGTGAGTGTGTGGGGTGTGTGTGAGTGTGTGTCCATGGTGAGTGTGTGTGAATGTGTGTGTGTATGCATGGTGAGTGTGTGTCTGTGTGTGTGTGTGAGTGTGAGTGTGTGTGTTAGGTATGTGGGTGCCACGGCATGTGTGTACAGGCCAGAGGACATATTGGAAGCATCAGTTCTCTTCTTTCAGCATGGATTTAAAGTTCCCAGGCTTACACGGCACATAATAGCATGGTTATATTCTAGGATAGCATGAAGAAGCCTGAACCCTGTGTAAGTTAGTGCTTATGGGGCATTTGAACACACCCTGTGAGGATATATCTCTGCCATTCCTTGCCTGCCTAAGACACCTTCTTGTTGGTTTATTAATGAGCTGCATGGCCAGTATCTGATCAGGACAGAATAGGCAAGACTTTTGGGAGAAAGAGAGGAACTTGGTGAGAATTTGGGAAGCAGGGGATTTGGGAAGCAGTGAAGAGGTCAGATGTACAGTACTGAGGAGAGATAATAAGCCATGTGGCAGAAAGTAGATTAATATAAATTGGTTAATTTAAGTTTTAAGAGCTAGTTGACAACAATCCTAAGCTAAGGTCAAGCCATCAGTTGGAATCATCTTGTAACCATCTCTCTGTTTGGGGTGCTCATGGGAAGTGACTTGGTCTTATTGTTGGTGAGCAGAAAGTCAGATCCAGATGGAGAAAAATTCTGAACTGATACAGAGACCTTTAAAATGTGCTTAGGTGCTGAAAAAAAGAGTAAATGGGTACAGATAACCATATAGAAAAAGTAGTTTAAAAATAATGAAGTCTCAAAAGAGAGAGAGAGAGAGAGAGAGAGAGAGAGAGAGAGAGAGAGAGAGAATGAATGAAATAAGAATAAGTCATCTAAGGAAGGGAAGTATTATATCCCGGGATATTTAGAACCTATATAGTACTTTATTACTTTAAAATTTTTAAATGCTAATGAAGAAAAAACAACATCTCCTGAGAGACATTTGATTATGGGCAAAACTACTGGATTAAACAGGTCTACATAACTTTTAGGGATGCTTTCATTACAGAAAGGAAATCAGGAAATGTGTTGCATTGAAGAACAGGACACACCTTTGTTTCCAATGGAAATGAAAAACCTACAAGTTTCTTCAAATTTAATAAAGATCGTATTTGACTGTGGGAGACTGGGCAAATCTTAGTTGCAGACATGAAGGAAGAAGCTAAAAAAATTACAAGACACATATTTACCGATCCCTCTGCATGATAACATCATGGAGACTGGATGGGACATGGTAAATCCTATTGGCTATTGAGTCCTCGTGACTTATTATTAGATACCATCCTTTCATCTGGCATGAATGGAAGGTTATATTACACTTTGGTTATGCAGTTCAAACAGACTAGTAAAGTTGACAGATAGATACCTGCTCAAACCCAAAATGATAATCATCTTTAGTTGACTTGTGTACTGGTATTACTGAAAGTATGTTTCCCTTGAAATGTTTTGTGTATTCAGAAATAAAGGGACAGATACAATGGAGACAAGTAGCCCAGGTGATCCAGCCTCTCAGAACACCTTTGTTGATGTTTCCACAAAAATCTAGAACAGCTCCAAAGTGGTGAATTAAGATGTTCTCGCTCCACAGACTATTGCAGCCAGGACATCACGTAAGCCCTGCAATTCTTCATCATACAGATTAGACAACAAATGTTTCAACTAGCTCTCCTGGGACTTGACCATTATTCCAAATTTCTCAGGGTCCCTTAACGATGCTTTCCCTAACAACATGATGGTCACATTCCCAAGAGATGTGAGGTGGTTTTTGGTGGTTCAGTGAGTAGTGGATGTGTCTCATTGTTTAGGGGTGTCTAGTTTCTAGCTATTATTGGTCATAGTGAGGGAAAAAACTAAACAAAGAAGATTAGATTAAGTAATTTCTTCTCTTTATCTTTTTCTTTCCTCTTTCTCTCCTCTCTATTGAAAAAGGGGGTATAGGAAAAATGGGGTGTAAAGGTAGATTGTTGAATCTACTTTTAAACTTAAAAGCAACTACTAGTCTCAAATATTTTACATTGGTATGGATTTTTGAATATTGATACAATTTTAAGGCCATTTTTTTGTTGTAACGCTGTTTATGTTTCTACACTTATTTAAGATATTACATCTATTCAGCTCATTTAAAAATGTAAAGTTCTATTCTTTGAAATGTATTATTTCAAACTTTCTAGGACAACTAAAATGCATATTAGTAGCTAGATACCTATAACAATCAAACTTGTAATCATGTGAGGTATGCTTTTGAAGTTAAACAGAGATACATTTTTTATAGGTGGTCTTCAAACACATCAGAGATCTACAGAATATGGCATTTAAGATGTTTTAATAAGAGAAGGCTTTTCATGAGAGTAAAGCACGTCTGCTCCTGGTAGCACCAATCTACTCCAAAAAAGGATGATAGTTATTGAAGATCCTCCCTCCATTTGGGTTCTTGTTAGTTGTGGCAAAGTTCATCACTGGGCAAGATACTGCACTTGACTGCTGGCAATATGCTGTCCAAATTGGACAAGTAGAAGACAAAAGAAGGTGACTGCCAAACTTTGCCAAAACAAGGTATAAAAGCCCTTTAAAATTCCTGCTTCACAGAAAAATCTGTCTGATATTCTAGACCTCTAGACTGAAGATAGATGTTCCAACATTTCAGAAGAACCTTGAGTAATGTTCAGGCAAACAGTTTTGTCAGTTATTTTATCATTTTGGAGGTTTCTTGCTCAGCATTTCCTGTTTACCCGGGTAATATTATATCCTTATCAGGTCTCTGATGATATTGAAAACTGGGTCATTATAGGTAACAGAGTACTTCCTCCAAAATTGCCAAATTTAAATGGACTGGACATTGTAAATGGTTCTTTTTTTTCTTGATACTTATTTGATAGAACTGTGTTAGAGTTAAAACCTTCCCCTTCTATTTAGACAAAAGGAGAAAATGTAGGATATTTTATCACATTCTGTGAAGAAGTGTCTTTGTCCTTCCTTGACTGCCTCAGGGACATCCTGATTTGGTTTAGTAAAGAGATGAGTGGCCAATAGATTGACAGCAAAGGATAGGTAGAACATCTGGGAAGAGAGGAGAAGTGAGTGGAAGAATCTGAGAGGCAGGGAATTCACCAGCAGACAGAGGGGAAGTCAGATGTATGGTACTGAGGAAGTAATAAGCCATGTGTCAGAACATACTATTAGTCTAAATGGATTAGTTTAAGTTTTAAGAGCCAGTTTGGAACAAGCCTAAGGTAAGGCAAAGCTTTCATACTTAAGAAGTCTATGTGTCATTATTTGGGAGCTGGCTGTCCAAACAAAGATCTGCTGTAAGTACTTCTATTATTGAACCCGTGGCATACATTTCTGATGTGCTGGGCACCAATTGTAATGAGAAAGAAACAAATGTCTCTACAGATCTGTTCTTCCTCCTTCTTATCCACAGGGAAGTTTCTGCCAACAGCTCTTCATTGAACTAGATTTTAGGTCATTAGAAGTTCAACCAACTTTAACCAAGTATAATGATTTCTTCTTAAAATTTAATGAAGTTGACTATGAAAATGTGCAATTATAAAAACTGTAAGTTAATTTACAACTTTGTCAGTAAGGCAGTGTATTAAAATATGCATTTAGACCCCTAATAAGCATAATTACATTTTTGAAGTTTTCCAGGTTTTACTACAACTACTTTGAAACCCTTCTGAAAAACAGCATAATTTACTTTCCCAAACCCCAAGGCTATAAGCAACAGGAAGAAAGCCACTCATGAAAAACTTCATTGAGCTATATAGCGTGTTTCAACCTGAAAATGAAATGAAAGTTGATTTCAACAGAGCTGTTTAAAAACACTTTTGCCTGAAGATTTAAATGCTTCAATTCTTTTCTGGAGAAGGGAATGATAAATTAAAGCAAACCAGAACCACCCAAATTCTCTGCAGAAAATTGGATGCTGTTGAATAACAATAAAAAACAACAAGTTATATATACTGTCTTATTCACAATATTCATAAGATGATTTTTTGCAGTCAAGATTTGAAAGCTTTGAAAGAGTCTAGAAAGAAAACAAGCAGATCAGTAACACAATATATGTAAGTTCATGGACAATAGAGGCATTGGGCTGTTTTCCATTGGATAACTTTTCTTTTTAAAGGCATAAAGATAGATTGCTTCACAACTCCCTTAAAACCCAGCTGAAGGATAATCACAGCACAGATGGCCATGAAAGACACTAGCAGAGGGACAGCAGCAGGTTACTGCAATTGGAAAGGTGCTTTGTGAATGGTAAAATTCATGTTGAATGACTTAGACATCTCTGTGGTGATGTATTATTTATGGTTTATTAAAACCTTCCTCAGGATTCAGAATGCAAAGCTAGCTACAAGCCATAGAGGTCAGACAATGGTGATACATGCATTTAATCCCAGCAGCCATACTAGCTGGCCAGGCTGTTGTGGCATACACCTTTAATCCCAGAACTCAGGAGATAGGCAGATGGATCTCTCTGAGTTCAATGACTCCCTGGCTTACACAAGAGCGAAGACTAACAGAGTTTATGCTTTGATCCCAGCGCTTGGGATCACATGCCTTTAATCCCAGTACTATGGAGGTGGAGACAGAGGATATGGCTGGGTAGAGAAAGGGATACAAGGAGGAGGAGACAGGAACTGAGAGTTTTTGCCTCTGAGGGCTCATGAAGACAGGATGGCCATTTCAGCTGGGTAGAAGTAAGATCTACTGGCTTGGTTGCTTTGCTTCAATGGTCTTCAGCTTGAAGCTTGAACCCCAATCTCTCTCTCTCTCTCTCTCTCTCTCTCTCTCTCTCTCTCTCTCTGTGTGTGTGTGTGTGTGTGTGTGTGTGTGTGTGTGTTACACATCCCTGCACCAGAGTCTTCAAAATCATAAATTATTGACCCAAATAGCCTTGAAGGAAACATTGTTGGCCACTGCATGTGCAGTGGTGCCTTTTACTGACATCTTTAGACATTGTGTGAATGCTGTTGTTCAAGTAGATGGTGCCGGTTATTTTTCATAAGTATCCTTCTCTTTTGGCTCTAATTTTGCAAATATCACACACTCAATGGCGAATTCGCACATTTTACTATTCTTTTATTTTAAATTCTGTCCTAGTAGAAATGGGTTAATAATTACAACAGAGCTAGCCCATAAACAATAATGGTAACTGGCCAACAGGATTGTGTCAAATACAGAGTCTCTGAGTGTTATTTGGGGCCGGTGCGCCAGACTAGCGGCGGGCGGGCTGGCGGAAAACAACAAGCTACATGTCCTGGCTCATAATGGTGGCCAGTCAAACACCAGTCAAATTGGCAAGTGTGAGCCATGATCTAAGTTTGATCTATTTTTGCTCATGCAGCTAAAAGATAACTTTGCCAGGAGCAGACCTGGTACTTTCCAACAAAACCATGATACTTTGTTCCATAGAATCATGAAATCAGAAATTTTTATGTGTATAGACCAAGGTGAGGAACAACAGTATGTTTTCTAGTTTTGTTGTTGTGTTGATAAGTGGGAAGATGTGTAACTGGTCAAGGGTCTGAGAATAGCAGAATGAGTGCTCAGGTGTAAGTGGCGTGTTTATTTAACGCCTTTCTCATAAAGGCTCATGGGGCATCACATATGAGCAGGAGGATGGGGAAGCAAGGCTATGTTCTTGTCACAACATGGCTCTTTCTGCCATGAGCAAACAGCACTTGGGATTTCCTGCACAGGATCAAGCCAGATAAAATTTATCAGAGGAGGCAGATAATTTCTAGGACCCACACCTTTTCAGGTAACAATTTGAAGTTGATAGCTTCTAAAGGAAAAAGAGTTATTCTACCTAGAGGATCTGACTAATAATAGATGTGCAGTGTTCTGGTGGATGTACATATGGGAAGCACTAACTTCCCTTAGGTTATTAAAACAATAAAGACATGAAGTTGGGAGAGGCTCACGTGTTGGGGGATATGGGAGAGTTGGGAAGATGAAGAATTGTTTTGATCATAGTTCATTGTATACATGTGTGAAATTCTCCAGAGTGAAAAAGTGTTAAACTGCAGTGTTGTATTGCCTTATCAATACATTTGAAGTCACAGTGGCTAGTACTTGGGGGGGGCGGCAGCTGTTTATTAGTAAATATGAATTGATTCCCGAGTGATTCAGCAGACTGACCTTGACTCTAAATGACAGAAATGTCTTGATTATATTGCTATTCTACATGTTATTTGTTCCTTTCTATACATGTGCACAGAGAAATGATAAAATTCTGTCTAAATTGGCCTAAAAGAGATCTATGATAAATACAAAAACTTCAAGTAACCAAGGAAGCGATGGTATTCTTTATTAATAATATTTTTTAGAACATGAAATCATGATTCTAATCCTTGACAGAATTTTAAGTAAACCTAGTATGTGCATTTAATAACATTCAGCATCCAGTGATATCTCTGTAGCAAATCAATAAAAGTATCACACATACTTTTCTTATCCCTGGGAACATCAAAAAAACAAATATATATTCATTCATAAATAATACAGTACAGAGGTTTTGGCAGTTGTCTTGTTTATATGTTTTTGAAAATTTGTATATAAAACTGGCATAGCAGTTGTTAGCTTACATAAAATAATTTAAACACAAGTATGACAAGTCTAGCTTCTATTAAACTTCAACCTAAAGTTATTTCACTAACGTGTTTTTTTTTTTTTTCAATATAGGTGCCCATAAGCTGGAATTCCACCAAAGTTGTTTATGATCTAGGTGCTATCCCAGAGTCTGTATTTCCTCTTCTTAGGGCAAACTGTCTGTTCTCAGCATCACTGTCAGTGTGCACAGAGAATTAATGTAAAGCAAGTCAAGGAACATTTGTAGGATTAATTAAGAGTTGCTCAAGGAATGTCCATGGTGAATCGAGCACTGGCTCTTAACTATCACCTTCTAAGCAGACAACTGAATTCTCCCTGCACATATTTCCAGTGTAATGAAACAGTAGTTTATAAAATATGGCAACACATGTTCAAATTGATAAGAATAATACATACTTTCAAATCATATTTGGCAAGATCCGTGAGACACAAACATCATATTGTATAACATTTTCAGAATATGGAGGTTTGACTATAGTCCCAAGAGATGCAATGCCTTCTAGCCCAACGGTTCTCAACCCTCCTAATGTTGTGACTCTTTAATACAGTTCCTTACGTTATGGTGGCCCCCAAAAATAATAGTATTTTTTCTGCTCCTTCCTAATTGTAATTTTGCTGCTCTTATGAATTATAATGTAAATATTTGCATTTTCTGATGGCCTTTGTTGACCCTGTGAAAGGGTCATTCCATCAACAAAAGGGTTACGACCCACAGTTTGAAAATAGCTATTCTGGTCTCTAAGGGCACTGTACATATGTGGTGCACACACACACACCACACACACACACACACACACACACTCACACACACACACACACACACATTCACACACACTCACACACTCACACACCCTGTAGGTAACACACTCATGAGCGTAAAATAAAAATAGAACAAAATAAATGAAGAATTAACAAAAAGGACAATTCTCTTAAAAAATTTAAAAGGATGTTTTTGTTAGGTGTTGTCTCACTGTGATAATTAATACAATCATCAATACATCCAGAGCTTTATAACACCAAATGTCAAAAGGCAGAAAAGGCAGAAACTTTCTAAAAGTATGTTTAGAAAATCATGCTCTAAAACAGGAATGTTTATTATGTGAAGCAGTACCCCATGAATTGATCTTTACCAAGAAGTAAAGCTATAATTGTGCAAAACATCTAAAATAGTATCTATTTCCTGAATTTAATCCTGAAATGTTATTCTATCAGAAATGGACTGATGGGAGATGTTATTTTGTAAATATGTTTCTCATACTGGTTAATAAATAAAGCCCTGTTGGCCAATAGGAAAGCAAGATAGGAGACAAGGAGGAGAGAGGAAGTAGTTAGGAGGAGTCAACATGGAGAGCTGAAAGAGAGCAGATGCTGGCCCGACGCTCTGGCCGGTAAGATGACCATGTGGAAACATTTAGAATAGTAAAAATGGGTTAATTATTAACGCAGAGCTAGCTGATAAACAATGATAGTAACTGGCCAACAGCATTGTATCAAATACAGATTCTCTGCGTGTTATTGGGGGCTGGCGTGGCAGCGGGACCAGACAGGTGGTGAGGAAAATCCTACTTGTAACAGTAGACACCTGTACCTTTGCCATCAGTGTACTACACCAGTTATATTAATATAAATTTTATTATGTTGCTTTACTGAAACAAGCCCCAAAAAAGCAAAAGAAAAGGAAAGAAAGGAGGCAGGAGCGAAGGAGGAAAGAAAGGGGGAGGGAGGAAAGGAAGGAACAAGGGGAAGGGGGGGAGGGAACAAGGGGGGAGGGGGAGAGGGAAAAAGAGGGAGAGGAGGGAGGGAACAAGGTGGGGAGGGAGGAAAGGAAGAAAACCCAGGGGTCCACAGATTTCATGTCTGCATTTGCAATCCTGTTCACAGGCAACATACATTGTATTTAAGATGTCTCTGGAGCAGATTGTTTTTTATTTGAACTGATTTCTAGAAAAAGTTGCTCCCTGTAAGCTAGCATGTCTTGCACATCTTTGCAGAGAAGCATTTCCTGGATGGATAGTAGCTTAAAGTTGCTCAGGCTGAATGGTGAATGGTTCCGTACCGCACTTAACATCCCAAGGGATGCCTCAACTGACTCACTCAGAGAAGCACAGACAGGGAAAATTCGAGCAGTCCACAGGCTCAGATGCGTCTTACTTCCTGAGAACAGTTCTTCTGTAGCATTAAGGTTCCAAATATCTAAACAAGTCAGAAAACTGACCCCGAAGAACTTAAGTGTCTTTATATCTGACATGGTTTTAACACTGTTCTTCAAGTTGTCTTTCATGCCAAACACCATAGTTGAATATTCCAAGTGTCCGTTTATCTCCACACTTAAAGAACAGAGGAAAGCATGTGGGGGCAGGGCAGCGTGTGCTAGGACAGAACCACTGACAATGCAGTTTTCAGAGATGGACACCTCAGGCCCCAGTCTGGAGTACTCTACAACTGAGCCAGGGGCCACAGAGCATCCTGCATCCAGGATGCTGTGAATGATACAGGGTGTCTCGTGGGAGTCTTCAGGCACATTTGGAAAGACACTGAAAGCTATGGATTGTAAGCCCAGCTCTGACCGAAGTGAACTATTGGAAGTGAAATGAAGCAGATACTCCTCCGTCGTTCCAATGTGATAAAATTTGGAGTTATTAAGGACAGCGACATTCAGGGGCGTTCCCTTGAGGAGGTGGAATATCTTCTGCCTCACGTCCAACAACTGGGCCTCCTCTTTAGTGACATGTGCGGTGTCCTTGGTGTACTCTGCAGTTGCCCCGGGTCCCAGTGCCTGCAGAAAGTCACCATACGCATCTATTTCACAGGTCAGTGGGCCTACATGTCCATAAAAATCAAGCAGCTTTTTGGCTGACTGATGATCCATGTAAAACAGGCTATCTGTGTAGACATATTCAGAGTGCAATGGATGACGGGTGATGTCACCCCCAGCCAAGTCCTGTGCACCAAAGCGTCCTCGTCTATGCACAGCATTACAGTGGTGCATGTTTTCAATGCTGGGCTTGTGGAGGAAACGGTGGCATCGCCTGTACTCTAGGTCACCATGTTGCAGAGGCCCGGAAGAGTCCAAGACAAACACTCCATGTGTGGTGCCTACAGCCAGGCTAGACGGATGGGCTAGGGCAGTAAAGCCAGGCTGGTCAAATGCAATGGACTCAGAGTCCCCAACGCTGTACAGTTCAATATCATCTGCACAGGTGACCAAAACTCCAGGCTTCATATGTGAGGGGAAATCCATGTACATGGCAAGCTTTAAGTCCAGCATCTGATAAATGGGCTCGCCAAGTGGTAAAGCTGTGAAGATTTTTCCTAAAGCACTTGCATTGGGAAGCCGTTGACTGTAGCCACCTATAAGAAATGTGAAGTATTTAAAAATATGTTCTTTTGAGAGATTTTCAAAATCTGGTGACAACAATTACAGCATAACATAGCTCTGGAGATGTTTAATACTAAGCATCCAATCGAAATTAAGGGTAGAACTGGGAAGATTAGACTTTAAAACCACCCAAGAGTGTTTAATGTACAGCAATTTGACATAATGCAATTTTAAAGACTCTAGGTCAGGAAATGATTCAAAGACACAGAGCCTACGTAGGCAGTGTTCTGAATCAAGTGCATAACTAACAAAAGGGCCACTTTTAAAATGATCTCACATGACCATTTCTAACAACACATTCCAACCACGGCAAAAGTTATATATTAGGGATGTACTTAGAAAAAGCTGTAAAAGACTAATGCAGTTTAACGGTTTCAAAATGTACTTCTCTGCTAAACATCGATTTCATGATGCATCTACTGTCTTCAACTCAAGACACATACTTTAAAGGAAGTAAACGCAAATTTACTTAACATTTTTTTTAATTATACCACTTTTTCATTTAAATTGGCTTTTCCCTTCCAAGATGAACTTCATAATGTCTTGATTTCTGAAATGTGTTCTCTTAAACACAATGAATGTCTGAACTCTTTTTATGTAAAGGAAGTGTGTACAGTGAGATGCAGACTTCTGTCCTAGGAGAGGTTGATAAATGAGCTTACCACTGTCTCTGCACGCTTCAGTTATTCCCTGAGGACTGACTGCAGTCAGGGGCAGCATCATGGGATCAATGCGACATTTAAAGTTCTCTGTACATAGTACACTGCTCAAGAAATAAGAGCTAAAAATAATCTTAATTGCTTCCCTTTCCCAAGACCAGGTGACAGTAGAGTTCACACTGAAAGAATTATCTGTGGCCCTTCCTCACATGCGTGGAGACTGGTTCACACCGCCAGGCAGACACCAAAATCTAAGGACACTGAACCGCCGACCTAAAATGGCTCTTATTTGCAAGCATCCCACACTTTCTCACTGGATGTTTATTTAATTAGTACAATGTAAGGTTTACAAGGACAGTGGTTATGAAGCAATGTTCTAGGAATGATGAAAATTCCACATGTTCAGTATAGACACACTTTTATCACTGCTCACATACTTCCTGTCCACCATTGTCTGAGTCTGTAGAGATAGATGGAATGTGTTCAGAGAGCCCACTATATTTCTTGCTATCTATCTTCTGATGTCCAATTAATTTTACCTCTATCCTACAAGATAGTGAATTGTTCAAATTCTTAATTGTTTTCTGAAAGTAGGCCTTGGATATACTACATTGACATCCTCTGTATAAAGAGTCACATTACCATGTATGCAACTTGGAATTAGAAAGCATCTTTGCAGGCCATTGCCAGGCTTTGAGAAAGGTTTCACCAGCCCGCAAGAATATAGAGATACACAGAAGTTTCCATGGAACCAAATGTTTACATTCATATATTGAATTAAAAAACATACCCACTGACAACATCTTCTGTTATCTCTTTTGAAATGTTCTATGTGCTTTTTTTTAACATGTTAATTCTGTATTTTGTCAATTTTCTTTTGTTTTTAAAACTGCTAAATATTATAGCTTTCGACTATCAAGAATCAGACAAGAATGCAAGCTAGAAGTTTTGAGAAATGTCTAATCATCATCCATTTTCTTTCACAACAAAATTAGCCTTAAATTTAGACTCCTGAAAAAATTCACATTTTTAAGAGTTTTGTGAAAAATAATTTTCTATTTCGCAAACTAAAAAATGAATGATAAAATGTCATAAGATATGGATGATGTACATAATCTACAATGTTAAGAATAAATTTTGTGAAAATCATATCACTTACAAACTGAAAAGAGAAAACAAGCAACCCAAAAAGTAATGAACATTTATTTCCAAAGTAAAATACTAACAACAAATTTTAAAACAAAATAAAAATATAGGGGAAATCATTTGCAAGGGAGACAAAGTGCGTAAGGTGTCACAGGCTGAAAACACAAGGGCAAATATAAAGAAATAAACAAGTTACCAGAGTGAATTAGGAGGACTGTGAAAGAATTCCACCTATCTCCATAGAGGCTTTCCAGGCACTGAAGAGAGCAAAGGGTGGATCCTCCATTTCCTTAAAAAGATTCAAGAGGGAAATTTGCCTCACAGAACTATATGGAGATTTCGTTATGATGATATATTTAGTTTCGAAGATGTGTCAGATTGAGAAGGTACCGACAGAAGAACAGAGCAGTCACAATCAATAAGCAAACAAAAAGCCAATTAAGAAACATATCAAACAGCAGCTAATAATCTCTCAAGGGCAGTAATGAAAGAAATGATAAATTACACAATCTATGACCCTAGACTGTGAATTCATGTGCAGTTGTCATTCAGAAAGCTTGCTTATTGACTTTGTCCAAATGACACAACCCGACTCACAAGCTAGAATGTTTTTTTAAATTAAGAACTTGATTTGTAAAAATATTTTAAATATTACTAACATATTGTTTACCCAATTATCCTCTACAAAAGGAATGCCATACAAGAGTGGCTCACCAGAATTTCACACGCATTCCCTTCCTGTCATGAAGGGGTTTAGATTTTCCTATCATATGAATTACAATTTTAGGGATAAATTTTTATAAAATACTATTTCCATGTGAAACACAGCAAATAATTAAATAAATAGAAGATAAATAATGGCTTTCAAAGCAAAACACTTTTAAGAAATAACTACAAAAATGTAGAAGAAATTATTTGCAATCCCTTACATAAAGAATCAAAGGTAAAATATAATCTATTTATTTGCAATGCTGACAAAGTTTGAATTAAACTGAAGTTTAAAAAAATATTTTATGTCACTTTAAGTGACTGGGACCTGGTTCATCTGTATTCCATATTCTGGTCCCAAGAGACCAATTATACACATACATTTCCTGCTTTGTTTTCCTTGTGCAAACGTGTGAAGAAACTACTGGGTTGGGAAAGACCTTGAAAGACGTTCCAATGAGGTCTACTGTAATTGGATTAAAGAATTGAAAGACGTTCCAATTAGGTCTACTGTAATTGGATTAAAGAAAAACAAAAACAAAAACTTGTTTTAAATAATTTCCTGGACCAATTTCTCTTCACGTCATAGTGGCTGAGGTCCTTTGCTCTGAATTTCATCTGCTAAGAGGACTTACTTTAGGTGCAGATTTTAAAGTCTGTGAAGGCCATGTGTGCAGATAAACAGTTTGCACACTATAAAGCTCAGAAAACTATTCAGTTATTGTTTTGCTCCAGATCTGTTATAAGCATGTGCGTGAAATGTATACCGATTTTGGTCCCTGGAGGATCAGTGAAGATATGATAGTGAACTCCGAGGGGCAGCTCCTTTCTCTTCAGCTTCTCTGACAACTGTTGCTTGTAAGCAAGCTCCTGCTTTTCATCGGCTGCTGTTATTGCCACTACATCCCAGAATTCCCCAGCTGCCACAGGTTTGCCTATTGGAAAACAGCAAGGGCTTTTTTATTCGTATTATTACAATTACTGTTCCAAATGAGGAGAGGACAAAGGCATAATCATCACCAGCTTCCTAAACAAGAATGGGATGCAGAAACATACAACAACAAAAACCTCACAACAATCTTTAAACTCTAAATCAAGCAAGTCCCAGGAATCAGATATTTCATGAGCAATAACAACTCTACTCTCCTTCCATGTTTGTGTACAGAAATGTGGGTTTATTTTTGGTGTTGCTTCTTTGTTTAATTTTTCTTCTTTAGTTTTAAATTGTTTTGTGGTGATGCAGATAAAACAGAGCCCTATGTATGCCAGGAAAGCACCCCCATCACTGAGATATATTCTCAATAATTTGTAGAGTGTCTTCCTAGTTGACAAGCTGGCCCTGAACTCTTCCTGTATTCCACGTAGGGCTTGAACCTTGACCCTGATGCCCCACCCTCCCAAGTAGACAGCAGTAACTTATGAGGACCCAACTAAACTTACGTAGGCCGTCAGATATCACACAAAACTTAGGGTCAAATTCCCCAATAAACTCATTAAATGACAAATTGCTCAGGCAAACAGTGGGGTCTCTCTCCTCTACCAACAAAAATATTAACATGGTTTTAAAGGGGCTCTAGCTGGCCTGAGCAAGACAAACTCGGTGCTGGCAGACCTTGACCTTTTCCCATTCCCTCTTCCTTGCTAGAACCCATTAGATCGCCTCCCTGAAGCTATCTAGCCACCAGGGTCTGTCTGTCTGTCTCTCTACTCCCTCCCACTGAGGCTGATTATCAAGGTACAGCTGTACTGAAGTCCAGCAATCAAAAGCCCTCTTTTGGCTAACATAAAAATTATATATATATAATACATATATATATATATTATATATATATCGTCTTTCTAACCCTGGGCTTCCTCTTTCTTTTAGCTTTATAAATTGCCATCAGCCTGTGGGCCATGTCTGTGTCCTTAGTGTCTTCAGAACAAATGCCTCTTCTATCTCCCCTGTCCCCTTTCCATCTCCCCTGTCCCCTTCCCCCTCTCCTCTGTCCCCTTTCCTTCTCCCCTGTCCCCTTCCTGTCTCTCCAGTCCCCTTCCCCATCCCTCCTGTCCCCTTCCCCCTCTCCTCTGTCCCCTTCCTGTCTCTCCAGTCCCCTTCCCCATCCCTCCTATCCCCTCCCCCTCTCCCCTGTCCTGTCCCCTCCCCGTCTCCCCTGTCCCCTCCCCGTCTCCCCTTCCCCCCTGTCCTCTCTTCCTCTCTCCTGTCTCTAATTCCCTGCCCTTTGTCCCCCCTTTGTCCTGAGAACGCGTGTCGTGCTTGGGGTGTCCGGGAGAAGGAGGTGGCAGGGAGGGGGCGGGAGGCGTGGAGGGATCAGATAACCTAGGACTCAACAATCGCAAGCATCGCGCACACAGACACGAGCCCCACATTCTATCAGGCAGCTGATGAGAGGACACGCGCCCCTCCGCGCTTCCTTTAGCTGCGGGATTTCAAGGTCGTGTCTGCCTGGGTGATGGAGATCAGACGCGGGAAGGCGGCTGAGGCACGCCGTGGGCGCTGGGGAGGAGGAGGGAGAACCGGGGCTCCACACTGCACGCCGGGCCGCCGGGGACCAAGGCGCCCGCGCCCGCGGCAGCCACGCTCAGGCTCGCGGGGAGCAGGGACGCGCCGGCTGCAGCGGGCGGACAGGAAGGAGCGCCGCACAGGAAGCGGCGGGGAGGGGTCCGCTGGCGGAAGGCGCCCCCCGGGCGGGCCCGGGGCCCGAGCACCTCAGTTCCGCCCCAGGGTACCTCTCATCGCCGAAAACTGGCGCAGTCTGCGCAGGGCCGCTTCGCGGAGAGACGCCATGGCCCCGCACTTCCGGGAGCCAGCGCGGCGCGCATGCGTGCCGCGTCACCGCGCAGGCGCGTTCTCCCGCCCAGGCCCCCCTCCCCCGCGAGGCCGTGCGCGTGCGCGCGCGTCTCCAGGGCAACGCTCCGCGGCGCTCCGGGCTGCGTGCGGCGGGCGCCGTGGGGTCGGTCCCGCGTCCCGCATCCCGCGACGCTGCAGCCGTCACCCACGTGCTGAGCTGACCCCGCCCGGCTCGCACAGAGCTCGCCCTGTCCGGACGCGAGGCCCGGGAGGCCGGGCCACACCCACCCCGGGTGAGGATGCTCAGGAGCGCCGGCTTCGGGAGGTCAGCCTTAGGGAACTGGATCCCACGGCCTGATTACAGGAGTCGCCGCGGGTCCGCAGACAGCGAGCGATCTCCCCGATGTGCACAGAGCACGCGCTGAATACCCGCGTTTAAGGAAGACTTTCCCAGAAATCCTACCCCCCCACACAGTTCGACTTGTCTTTTTATTGTTTTGTTTTTCTTATTTCACATATCGATCCCAGTTCACTCTTCCTCCCATAGGCCCGACGCCCACCCCATCAGCAAAATACGATCCCCCTCTCCCCACACACTCTGCCTCACAGGAGGGGTCATCTAGGCCCTCCCTCCTGCCTCTAGGCTAAGGGAGTGTCCCTCCATGGGGAATGTGGTCCCAAAGTCCATTTGTGCACCAGGGACACATCCTGGTTCCACTGTCTGAGGTCCCTTAGACTACCCAGGCCTTCTAGCTGAGACCCATGTTCAGGGGGTCTCAGTCGGTTCAATGCTGGTTTCCCGCTATCACTCTGGGGGGCCATTAGCTCCTCCTTGTTCAGGTCAGCTGTGTCTGGGTTTTCAAAGACTGGTCTTGCTCCCTTTGCTCATCACTCCTCCCTCTCTACAACAGGATTCCAGGAGTTGGGCTCAGTGTTTAGCTGTGGGTGTCTGCTTCTGCTTGTTCAGAATTCTGCCAATGTACTTATCTAAGATGTTAAGTAAGCTTAGCTTTTTTTTTTTTTTTTATTTATCTAAAATTTGACCTTCACATTTAATTCTGTAGAGTTAGAGACATTTGTGGGGAAAGACTACTGTTTGACAGTACACTCTTGCTGAAGGAAACTTAAAAAATACGGAAAGTTAAAGGATCTGAGGGTAGCATCAATAGAAGTCAATATTTATGGCTTTACTCTTGAGTAAATTGGAATCATCCCGGTGTTTTGATATGACTTCCCTTATGTTTAAAGGGGACACACTAGAATGTATCAGCATGTAGGTCAAGAATATAAGCAGAGAGCCTTATTTGGAGGCTTCTAAAGCAGTGCAAACTGCAAAGGTTTGGTAGAAATTTGTAAGATTATAATGAGGTCTGGTAAGAAATTGCTTAGATTCTAGAAGTGTTCTAAAGACAAAGCCAACAACATCTGTCCACTGGTGGAGGATGAAATGGCCAGCGAATGAGACGAGGAAAGCTATATATAATGACACATAGTGAAGTGGTAAGAGTGTAGCTTTAATTTAATATTGGCTATGTAGGACAAACATGTATGTATATGTAGTGGAGATTGTTGTGTGTGTATGTGTGTGTGCTATGAATGTGCACAAGACAGGTCTGGCTAGAAATTTCTGTGAGTTGTTAGAATACAGATGGAGTTTATTTTCAGACATGGAGCTAAGTTGAGATGCAAAAGGGATAATGGAAGTCAAAAGGTCCTGCATATTAAAGTAGCACACATTCTTATAAGTGGACAACAGAATGTCTTAGGGCATCAGATTGCTATGAAGAGACACCATGACCATGGCAACTCTTACAAAGGAAACATAATTGGAGTGGCTTACAGTTCAGAAATTTGGTTCATTATCCTCGTGGCAGGAAGGCTGGAGGTACACAGGAACACATGGTGATGGAGAAGGAGCCAATTTTAACACCTTGATCCATGGGCAGCAGAAAAAGACTGGGCATGCTTAGAGCCTCTGAGACCTTAAAGCCCTCCAACCCCCAGTAACACACTTCAACAAGGCCACATCTCCTAATAGTGCCGCTGCCAATCAGCCTATGGGGTGGATTTTTCTTTCACTCCACTGCAGTAACCACATTTAAAGATACATGGGAATTTAGGCCCACCTTCCCTGTCCGTGCTGGAATTTACTGTCTTGAGCTGTCTTACAGCTTATGCATGTTGTCACAACTGCCATGAGTTTGTAAGTGCAGTTGTCCTGATGTGTCTAGCACTTACTCTCTTTCTACTTCTTTTCCACAATGATCCCCGAGCCGTGGGAGGAAATGGTGTTATATAGATCATCAGTTTAAGAAGCTGGGAATTGTACAATATTATTCTCTACACAATGATAAACCAGCTGCAAGTCTCTATGCTAGTTGCCATCTACTGCAAAAAGAATCTTTTCTGATGAAGGTTGAGTCTGGTTGCTTATAGCAAGAGTATTTGTAATTTCCCGATCTCTAAGTCACCTAAGGTCTCTTTAACAGGTGATTGGACCGATAGAATATGCTACAGTGTAATGTATAATGACATCATTATATGATAGGTTAGTGCAGCTCTCATCCCTCCTCAGAGAAGCTTTCTTCTGCAGCAAATGGCAATTAACAGAAGGCCACAGCTGACTAAGGTGCAGAGGAAAAGATACAGAACAATGCTTGACCTTAACTGGACCCCTATCTACACCCCTCCTCCAAAGGCTCCAAAGGTTCCAAAGGACTCGAAGGCTCAGGCATCAGTGTGGAGGTTAGATGAAAGCAGGGTGAGAGTCATTTGTGGATGGCTGTCATGGAACTGATTTATGAACACAACAAGGCTGTTGAACACACAAACTGTTAGTAGTTGTGAAAGAATGCCAGGATCGACTCAAGGACAACCAGATATGATCCCAGCATCAAAGGGGAGGTCGGGGAAGGGCCCTGCTCTAGCTAAGGAGCTTTTTATTTGGAATGGAAAGTCCCTGGGATAGTTTTCTTTAAGTGTAAGCCTCCTGTGGGTTGACCACATGGCAGCGGAAGGCTGCACACATAAAACTGCATATGGGCAGAACAACTGCCTATGATGTGAGAAAATAAAAAAAAGCTACACAATTGGGTTGGTAGTGAAGGAAAAGAACATCTGGGAGGAATTATGGGAGGGGTTGAATGGCATCAAAACACAAAATTCTCAAAGAGCTGATTAAAACAAGATAAAAATATACCAAGAGTGCTTATTTGCACTGTTAAGTCAAAGGGAGCAATCTAAGAAGATGTATTTTATATACCCTTAGCTGTGCTTATACTATGTCATTTATACAGTTATAGCATATTTACATCATATATGCATATACAATTATGGCGAATGTAAAATTATGGAAGCAGTATAAAAATCAAGGTTGTCAGGAGCTTAACAAGAGGTGAATGAAAGGACAAGCAATTTTAGGATTAGTACAGTCATATCTATATGACACAATAATAACAGCTGGATGCTATTGCACAGTTATTGGGGGACCATAGGGAATACGGCGACACGTGTGGACCCTGTTGCAGGATCAGCACTTTAATGATGACGTGCAGATCCCGCTTCTTCACAACAACAAGCACACACTGTTTCCTGATGCTGAGAATGGAGTCGTGATGGGGAGGATGTACTTCTCAATTTTTCTGTGGACCGAAAACAGAGGAAAGCATCCTTTGCAGGAGAGGTGTAATAAAGAAAACACCTGTTTAGGGCAGCGTATTCTAAAGTCTCTTACACTGTGCATGTTGTCTAATCATGCCACTATTAATAGGTACTATCTACTGCAAGAGGAAGACTCTCTGGTGAGGGTTGAGTGAGGCACTGATCTATGGATTTAGCAACATGTCCTTATGAGACACATTTTCTTGCTACGTTCCTTTAGCAGAAAAACCTAGTAGTAGGTTTTTCCCTGGGGCCGATGACCTGCATAGTCTCTAGTTCTTGGCTTTCTTAACAGTGCCATGTATGGGTTCCACCTCATGGAGAGGGCCTTAAACCCCATTTTTATCATAGCATTGCATTTGAACACTATTGAATGAGTGGATGTATCCTTCAGGAAGGCCACAACTCACAGAGTACATAGCTGGGTGTGATTGATGATGATTTTTCTTCCTTGGTAGCATGCACAGTGCCTTCCAGCTTTATGGTAGTTTGGGTGACAATGGCTTCCATAGGCCCATATATTGCAATACTTTGTCCCAAGATTGTGTAACTTTTGGGGGAAAATTAGGAGATGCGACCTTGTTGGAGGATGTGTGTCACTTGGGATAGGTTTTCATACATAATTCTCAGTGTGCCTTCTCTGCTTCCTCCTTGAAGGTCAAGATGGAAGCTCTCAATCATGCATTTCTCCACCATCATGAATTCTAATCCTGAAAATATAGCCCAGTCATACACTTACAGGAGTAGTAGGCCAACACAAAACAGAATGTATATACTTTTGTTGTTCATTTGTTTTGTGAATTTACATGTGCTATTCTTTATTTTGGTGTGTGTGTTTAAGATACAAGATGAAGTCAGATAAGGGAGTCTGGGAAGAATTGGGGGAAGAAAAGAATATGATGAAAGGATACTGTAACAACATATTTAAGATTAAAAGTCACATGATGATAATAAAAATAGCACATTTATTATAAGATGCCCACTCCACAAGTGTTTGTGGAAGAGTTACTGACTCTGAGTGGAAAGAATGCATACTTTCTACTTTGAAAGGTCATGTTGGTCTGCCATCTACATGGTGCTTACAAACCCTTGTCATTGTCTGAAGTAGCTAAGCTTAACACCAAAATGGATAAAAGCCAGAGAGAAGCTCCTGTAGTTGTGTGATTGAAAGAAACAAAGGAGGCACCATGTAAATCCAGCCTGCATTTCAGGGTCTACAGAATTTACTGTATTACAGAGATGTAGCTACTTGTGCTAGGACTATGGCTTTAAATTTGCAAGGGTGGTTCACTTGGGCCAATCTCTGTCAGAATGTCCCTGACTTTCCTGATTAAAAGACCCTGAACCTTTGGTTCTGGGACCCTGATACACTAGATAGGAGAAAGGATTAAATAATTTACCCTTTCATAAATTCTGTAGGTGGCTTTAGGGTTTAAGGATTATAGTGTTAGGCCAGGATATTAAAGTATCTTTGTCTTAATGTCAACTTCACATGAATTTTTACACTTTCTGTTTAAATTTTAAAACTTTTTTTTTTATTTTTTACATTCCAATCTCAGTTCCCCCTTCCTTCTCTCTCGCACTTTCCCCTCCTTCCCTACATCCTACCTCCATCTGCTCCTCAGAGGTTATGGCCTCCCCGGGGATCCAGGCACACCCTCAACCATGTTTCAGCTGAGCAATGTATCTCTCCATAGAGAATGAACTCCACACATCAGTTTATTCATTATAGTTACATCTTGGTCCCACTGCCAGTGGCCTCATATATTGTCCCAGTCACACCATTCTCATCTGCATTCAGGGATTCTAGTTCAGTCCTATGCCAGTTCTCCTATGAGAGTGAAGAGTCGGTGATCTCTTACTAGCTCTGGTCAGCTGATTCTGTGGGTTTCCCCATCACATTCATGACCACTTTGTTCATATTATGGCTCCTCCCTCACTTTGATTGTAATCCAAGAGCTCTGTCCCATGGTTAGTTATAGATCTTCACATCTTCTTCCAACTGTTTCTGCAAGAGGGATCAAACTTCTCTAGGGTTGTGCATTGTAGGATAGATATCTTGCCTTATGTTTGATATTCACTTATGAGTG
>JANBXA010000737.1:4102500-4185000 GCA_030556225.1 Cricetiscus sungorus | reverse complement strand
TTATTTTGTAATAATTAAAAAATGGGGTAGCAATTAAGCCTGTGTATTAACCTGCACCCTCAAAGCACAGGATCACTTAGGTTCTGCCGTGTGGTGGAAGTCTATGTGATCTCTTCAAGGATGATCAGAGTATCTGAGGTTCCTTTAAGAAGTAATTAAAAGTCTGAGGAGGGAGACTGACGGGATAACCACGGAAAGCAGATGAAGAGCCTACTGCAGCTATACTGACTGCAGGTATAGCCTTTCCCTCATACTGTTGGCTCTGTACACAGATGACAAAGGCAGGTGGCGGGGGGGGGGAGGAGAAAAGCAAGTAGCCAACAAGATGAAAGGTGTGGGAACCCAGTCTCCTCAACTCTAACAGATGAGAAGACCTCTCTGAAGAATCTATTTAGTCCTCTGCATCCCCTCTGTCAGGAAAAGGCTTTCCCTTTGCAGAAGGCGGCAGTACTGTGAGGATTAAAAGCTAACACATTATAAGATAAGGTGTTGCAATGCTGTGAATTCAAGTCTGTCTCCTTCCCAGGATCTTACAGCCAACAGCATATCACAAAGAACAGTGCAAGATTTAATGGTCTATGTTTATTACATAGAATGTAGGGGAAGAAATAAGAAAACAGATTTCTAATATTTTGAACATGAGTGACTGGAATAAAATAAAATGGCTGCATGTAAATTGACAGTATAAATATGAATTTTTATCTGTTCCATTATGTTTTTGTTTTGCATTTTAATGGGGAAAGATCAAATATGCTTGGAAATGAAGAGCTAAAATTCAGGGGGAAGGTTCTGGGCTTGTGGTGTGAACCCAATCATTCTTGAAGTTATAGTTGAGGCCTAACATGCTCAGGACAATAGAGAGATTGGTAAAAACTGAGATAATGGGTAGCCCTTGAAGCACATTCTCACTTTGTATGTGGGAAGCACTAGAACAAGTGAGGATAGATTGGAGTTGATCTTGGGAGGTGAGAAGATAAGCAAAGACATAGCAATTACTATCATGTTGGTTAAGGAAAAATAGTTTTTAGAAAGAAAATGTAAAATGTTTCTAAGGACAGAAAGAACACCAAGAGAGCCTTGAAAGATGGGTGGGTATGAAAGAACCGAACCAGGTTGAGATCCCCACAGCCTGCAAGTGCCAGGAATAAAAGGACAGAGGGTAGTGGGCCTGCCCCTATAGAATATCTCCTCAGAAGTCTACACTGAGCAAAATATACTTTACTTATAATAAATAGGATGCAGGGAAGAAAACATTTTGACTACACAACCAAAATATTAAAATTTTCAGAAATATGGTTATAGTTGAAAAAAGCCATTTTTGAGTCAATAATGTTTCAGGGAGAGATTAATGGGGCCTCCCCTCCCTTCTGAATTGTTGCCTAATGTTGGAGTCCAGGGAAGGGAAAGCATTGTCTTCATTTCTGTACCACTAAAGTGACAACAGGGCTCCAGGCGAGAGTTCTAGCAATGCAAACCAAAGAAAACAACTCTGCATTATGAATATGTGTGGGTCTTATTGGAAAGAAGTGGCTAATAGAGGATCAAGGAAGATGGGTGTTGTAATAATCAGAATGTATGAAATGGTCAAAGAAAAAATTCAATAGTAGCTACAAAATAGTCTCAGAGAAAGTCTGTACACAGCAAACCCTGAGGTCTGGGCTCAGAAGATGCCAGCAGAAGTAGAGTGAATGGACTGAGAGATCTGCTGAATAATGGCTTGAGCTTTGCCTTTGAGTGGACAATGCTGTGGCCAACAGTATTCTAAAGTCACTAACTGACAATGCAAAGACATAACTGAGTATATGTGAGGAAGAATGCATGCGAGTTTATGGGAGATATGTATTGATTAATGCTTAAATATGTATTTTAGAATATAACATTGTTCTTATATAATGAATATAAAATAATATGAAAATTAGAAACAATGAACATTATCCTCACACTCTCAATTGTTTTTAAATGAGAAGAGCATGAATGTGGATAGTATGGAGTGTATATTTTTTTGCAATAGAAATAATCCAGTTGTGTAGTTCAAAGTTTTGCCCTTAACTTAGTAATAGGTCTCATTTGCTTTTAATTGTGACATAAAATGAATTCTAAACTTGTTTTCTTTTGGTAGAGTTGTAAAGTATGTAACCTTGAAGGAAAAGAATGGACCCTTTATCATATGGAATCAAAGTACTTTTAGAAATCTGAAGTGATTAGTTACAGATGATCAAGGAATATGCTTATAATTTATTTTCATATGTTATTTATTATCTGTCATCTATATCTATCCATCATTGATCTATCATGTAATATAGCATCATCTATCCATCCATCCATCTATCCATATATCCATCCATCCATCCATCCATCCATTTAATACATCTATCTCTGTATCATCTATCTGTTAACTATCTACATCTTCCCGTCTAGTCTTTGTAAACACAAATGTGACCTGGTTATGTGACTAATGGTATCGCCTGGGATTGCATTTTGTTTTCATGTAATAATGAACTAATTATTCAAGCACTGTTGTTTATAATGTAACAAAAATTCAGGTATAGGAATTAAATCTGTCTAGTTACTAATGGAATAATTAAAAAGCATCTACTCTAGCTCGTCATTTACCATCTTTAGTTATTGTCCATTTTTTGTGACATACAATGAGTTTCTTCATGTCCATCGATGTGCTTAGTGAGACTGAGGGCATGGTGAGATTCAAATGTTCAGATCTGCCAAATCTAACATGTTATCTATCTATAGCTTGGCGTTAGGGAAAATAGCACCTCCTACAGTCTTACCCAATTGACTTCTGCATCTGTCAAAGGTTCTGATGACAGCCCCTATTAGAAGGGATTTAGAAAGAGGAATATTTTTATGTAGACATATTTTCTTGTTTAACAGAAAGCTATATTTTACATCAGAAAGAAGAGATGATAGATCTTGGAAGACAGCTAGTACTTGTCACAGATGATAAGTATAGGAATGTTAATTCAAGTATTTAAAACCTATTGTTCTTATTCTCGATGCAAATATTAAAATACAAAAGTTTATCTGTGTAATTATCAAATGATAATTTAATTTTCCTTTGTTAATAATTTGTTTGTTTGCTTGTTTTGGCCTTTTAGAATTGAGAATTTATTAGGTTTCCCAGGCTAGTCTGAGTTCTTCCCATATTGAAATCCAAGAATGTACATATTTATTTTTAACATAGTACTGGCCAGTATGTTCAGTACAATAGCAAATAAAAAAACTAGAGACTTGGAGAATACGAAAGGTGGCACAGAGCCCAAACTTCACTGAAATGATCACCCATGTGGAATATCTTACAACTTGTTACCAGTCTTAAAATGCTAGTAAAATGTGAAATTCAGACATTTGTATATACCAGCTATAAAATGAAGACAAACCATACTAAAATTATAGTCACTCAAAATGAACAAACAAACAAACAACACCCAAACCTAAATCACTCCTTAAGGATTTATATGACAGAGTGTGTCACTGGATATAGGGTACAAAGAGAATTTAGTTTTGTAACAAAGCTACCTTCTCTATGACCAGTTAATCCATTCATGTATGCAGGGTCCTCAGAATCCAATTATGGCCAAAGCCACTGCCTCCAGCAGAACATTAACATATAAATGTTTGGGTTGTTTCCAACATGAGGAATTTGGAGGGCACACTCAAGCCATACCATTTATAACCCCCTAATTTATGCCTTTATATGATAATAGACTTATTTCAATTTTGTAATCCAAAAGTGAAGCCCAAATCCAAAATCCAGAGTCTCTTAAGAGCTAGACCAAATGTGGAATTTTCTTTAGGCAGATGTGTACTAGCTGTGGGATGCAACAACTTACCAGCCCAGCGTCTCAATTCAGAAAGGGAAGGGGGCACTTAGACAGAAGTAGCAGGCTCTACAGGATCACTTGAGAAAGTTTCAACCACACATTTCTGACTCACACTGCCCTAGTGTAGGAGGTTTATAGTGACTTTGTCCTAATGACAAGTACTCTTTCTGAGATGCGAGTTTGTGGTTAACTAGGACATCCTTAGCAGTCTAAGTGGAAGTATCCCTGTGCCCATTTCTCTCCAGTTCTGTATGCCATGGTAGTTGGCACAATGTGAGCATTGCCTGTAATCAGAATTTTCTTTGGGTCACCAGCTCACAGAAAATGATGCAGATTTACTATTAATTATGAAAGCTTGACATATATCCTAGGCTTTTTCCTCTACCTCTTGTATCTTAAATGAACCCATGTAATCTATGTGTTGTATCATGGCTTTTTAGCTCTCTCCCATCTCGAACCTCCTGTTTCCTTTCAGTGTCTTTGGAACTGATCCTATATCTTGATTCATTTCTTCCTTCTCTCCCTCAGTGCACAAGTCCTGCCTAATCTCTTCCTGCCTAGTTATTGGACATTCAGCTTGCTTTTAAACCAATCATAAGGTGCTTTTGCAAAGACACATCTTCACAGTGTACAAAATCATTATTCCACAGCATTTTCCTAGGATTATAGTTTGTGTCCAGTGGAGTAGATGGAGACACAGCTACTGAACCATAGTTTCAGTCACCAGGGAACCATGGGATTTGAGAATAGTCTTTAGGTAACTCTGGGCAGTGAGGCCTTCGAGGGAGCCATAAAACCATGCTGCCTTCTAGAGTGCTTGACTTATGATGGGGGAGATTGGTTTCATGACTCCTCAATCCTTTTATCAGGATTAAGAGCTGATTTCTTGATCAGATCCTAATTTTTCTGCAACAGTCCTTTCATTCTCAGACACAGGATGAGCCAGAGATTTTTCTGGTTTTGTATTTTATCTCCCTTTTGATTAAATACTGTCTTCCAGTTATTTTCCTTTCTTGCAGATTGTGATAGTGGCTAAAAACAGCAAAAGAATGCTATGAATGTGTCATTGCTTGAATTATTCTTTAGACAGATGCCCCAGCTTCTTCCTCTTAAAGTCTGTATTCCATTAAGCCCCCAGTCATGGTTACACTGCAATGAATCCTTGGTCAGGTTTTGAAGATGATGGTCTAATTCCTTTTTCCAATACCTTTTCACATTCCATTGGAGATGTTACAATGGCCCATTCTCCACTTTTCCATCAGCAATCATCTTAAGAGTGTCTGTTTAAAAGCAGTGCTGCCCTTGGTTCAGCCACAGTACGATCAGATGAGCTACTATGGGAGAAGAGAGCTTGGGGTTTACAATGAGACAGGAGACATGAGGAAGCATGGAGGTTCAGGGGCCAGGCTTGCCTCTTCTGGAATAACATAGGAACTAAGGAATGTTACATAAGAATGCCTTCTGAGGCTAATCCAACAAGTCATCTAGTCACAACAATGAGGCCATACCTTCTACATGCTCTATCCCTGTAATTCTGAGAAGCACACTTCCCAGGGTCATAAACCATTGGGAGTCTCAGGGAAGTCATGTCCATGGCATATTACTTACAGGTTTGGTAAAGTTTAAGTTAGTGTAGTGATGCCTTCCCAGTGCATAAGAACACAATGGCAATGTCATCATAAGAGAGTAAGCATGTCCTAGAGGGCTCCGTGTGGTAGCAAAGCCATCCCACTGACAAACCATCCATTCATTTATCCCATAATATATGAAAGTTTATGATGGGAGATGTTATTCTGTAAATATATTTCTCATACTGGTTAATAAATAAGGCACTGTTGGGCCAATGGAAAAGCAAGATAGGTGGAGCTAGGAGGCAAGAAGGAAAGAGGAAGTAGTAAGGAGGAGTCAGCATGTAGAGCCTAGAGGAAGCAAGATGCCGGCCCGCCACACTCAGATAAGATGACCACATGGAAATACTTAGATAAATAGAAATGGGTTAATAATTAAGACAGAACTAGCCCATAAACAATAATAGTAACTGGCCAACAGGATTGTATCAAATACAGAGTCTCTGAGTGTTATTGGGGGCTGGCATGGTAGCAGGGTGGTGGGACCAGACCAGCGGGAAAAACCTGCCAGTAACAAGTTTACATTTATTCAAGTGGGCAGAGACTTTATGAAGTAATTCCCCTCGGTGGTTCAATCTCCCAATGCCATTAGCATATGTTTTAGAGTATTCCTTCAAGTCACAGAATTATTTCTTCAGTTGGTGTTAGAAGTTCAACTAAAATGATAGCATGTACAGTAAAACACTCCACCTCATTGAAATAAATGTTTGATGCAGGCCTAGAAACTGTGGGACATAAGCATCTTTCAAAGCTGAATAGCCAAAGTACACCTACTAAACAATGACAGAAATCATTGGTGGCATTGCATCAAAGGAGGTTCACAGGGCTAATGTTTAATGCTGTTATCCATTAGGGAGATACAAGTTAGATAACAGATTGTTTTCATTTGTTTAGTTTTGGTTTATTTTTAAGTACAAGTTATGGCTAAAATTACAAAAAAAAAAAACAAAAACAAGCAAACAAACAAAAAATGCACTGTCACTCAATTCTGACAAGCATCCAGAGAAACCTCTAGGAAGGATTTTGTTACTGTGTTAAAATTGACAGTGGAATGACCATGTGACTCACTCGTTGCTTATCTTAGAATTTATCCCACAGAAATAAAGGATTAGGTCTTGCAATCATAAATTCTTCGTGAATGTCTTGAGCAGTTTCTCTGCACCTTCCAAGCATTTGATTTTTACTCTCATAACAAAACACCAGAAGCAGGCTACTCATGGAATAACAGGGCCATTTAGCTTACTTCTGGAAGCTAAAGGAACTCTATCATTGACATTATGGTGTATGTTGGAGCCCATGTGGAAGGGAAGGTTACACTAATAATGAAAAGCAGAAAAGCTTGGATGAGAGCAGACTCAGGCTTCACAGTGATCTGCTCAAAACTTTCCTGCCCCTTCTGTGGACAGTGCAGTGATTTGAAGACCCTATTAGGCACTAGCTTGAAAAACCTTCACTTCGAAATGCCCATTAGGAATAAAATATTCAATACATAAACTCTCAAGGGACAAACCTCCAGGCCTCTATGGTTAACTAGAGGCAACCTCTATTCTCTGACCTTCAGACAGGCTTCATCTGTACAAGCAAGATACCCCCCACCCCCTCCTAGACACAGCAAAATCCCAAATTGAAATGGTTCCACAAGCTGGTCCACCCTTAACATGTGAGGACATTCATGGATATGTCTGTAACAAGCTAGATGAGCATCTTGGAATGCTATGCATGTAAAAGTAGCTCATAAGAAAGCAAAATTCTTTCCCTGACTCAATCTTCCTGCTCTGTCATGCTTAACTCCTGCCCCCCCCCACTTATGCTTCCAATTTGCTTAGAAAATCTTGTCCCTTCCCCCTTCTCTGAAGGACCATGTATGTCTCTCTTAGGGTCCTCCTTGTTTCCTAGCTTTTCTGGCATTGTAGGCTGGTAATCCTTTCTGCTTTGTCAAAAAAAACCATGTATTAATGAATACATACCGTGTTTGTCTTTTTGTGACTGGGTTACCTCAGTCTGGATGGTTTCTTCTAGTTCCATACATTTGCCTATGAATTTCAAGATTCTATTGTTCACCCCGCTGAGTAGTATTCCATTGTGTAAATGCACCACATTGTCTTCATCCACTCTTCCATTGAGGGGCATCTAGGTTGCTTCCAGGTTCTGGATATTACAAATAATGTTGCTATAAACATAGTTGAACAGATGTCTTGTTGTATGAATGTGTATTCTTTGGGTGATGGGAAATGTTATGCGGTAAATATGTTTCTCATACTGGTTAATGAATAAAGCACTGTGGCCAATGGGAAAGCAAGATAGGCGGGGCTAGGAGACCAGGAGGAAAGAGGAAGTAGGGAGGAGGAGTCAACATGTAGAGTGTGGAGAGAGCAGATGCAGGCCCGCCACTCTCCGGTAAGATGAGCCACGTGGAAATACTTAGAATAGTAGTAATGGGTTAATCACTAAGACAGACCTAGCCCATAAACAATGATAGTAACTGGCCAACAAGATTGTATCAAATACAGAGTCTCAGCGTGTTATTGAGGGCTGGCGTGGCAGCGGGGTGGCGGGACTAGTCTGGCGGGCAGGGAAAAACCAGCTCCTAACATTTGGGTATTTTCCTAAGAATGGAATTGCTGGATTTGAGGTAGACTGCTGCCTATTTTCCTGAGGACTCACCATACTGATTTCCAAAGTGGCTGTATGAGTTTACACTCCTACCAGCAGTGGAGAAGTGTTCCACTTTGTCCACATCCTTTCCAGCATAATCTGTCTTTGGTGTTTTTGATTTTAGCCGTTCTGAAAGGAGTAAGATGGTGTCTCAAAGTTGTTTGGTTTGCATTTTCTTGATGGCTAAGGATGTTGAGCACTTTTATAAGTGTCTTTCATCCATTTTAGATTCCTCTATTGAGAATTGAGAATTCTCTACTTCTGAACCCCATTTTTTAAATGGATTATTTGGTGTTTTGGTGACTGGCTTCTTGAGTTCTTTTTATATTTTGGAAATTAGCCCTCTGTCAGATGTGGGGTTGGTGAATATCTTTTTCCACTCTGTGGGCTGCTGTTTTGTCTTGTAAACTGTGTCCTTTGCCTTACAAAAGCTTTTCAATTTCAGGAGGTCCCATTTATTAATTGTTGATATCAGTGTCTCTGCTACTGGTGTTATGTCCAGGAAGTGGTCTCCTGTACCACTTCTTTCAAAAATACCTCCCACTTACTCTTTTAAGAGGTTCGGTATGGCTGGATTTATGGTTGAGATCTTTGATCCACTTGGAATTAACTTTTTGTGCAAAAGAGATACCATAATAGAGGGAGCCATTATAGGTTTTAAGGGAAATCTGGCACTAGGGAAATGTTCAGAGATCTACAAGGATGACCTCAACTAACAATCTAAGAAATAGGGAAGAAGCTACCTTAATTGCCCTTCCCTGATAATGAGGTTGATGACTACCTTATATGCCATCCTAGAGCCTTCATCTAGTAGCTGATAGAAGCAGAAGCAGACACTCACAGCTGAACACTGAGGCGAACTCTTGAACTCTTGGAATCCAGTTGCAGACAGGGAGGAGTGATGAGAAAAGGGGTCAAGACCAGGCTACAGAAACCCACAAAAGCAGCTGATCTGAATGGGGGGGTGTTTCATAGATTCCAGTCTGATAGCTGGGGAACCAGCATAGGACCGACCCAGATTCCTTGAATGTGGTATTAGTTAGGAAGACTGGGAAGTCTACGGGGCCTCTTGTATACAAATGGACTTTGGGAGCTCATCCCACATAGAGGGACACTCTCTCAGCCTAGTCACCTGGGGGAGAATCTGAGCCCTGCTCCAAATGATATAACAGACTTTGAAGACTTCCCATGGAAGGCCTCACCCTCCCTGGGGAGCAGAAAGAGGATGGAATGGAGGTTGGTTGGGGGAACAGGGGAGGACGGGAGATTTCAGAAACTGGGATTGATGTGTAAAACAAGCTTATTTCAAATTTAAATAAAATTATAAAAAATGATGAGACTGAAAATATATTTAATAAATACTATGCTGTGAATAATAAAAAAAAACAAGGAAGCAAAATTCTTATTGCCTACCACCATCCACATTCCCTTTATTATGTACCTTCTGGCTATTCTGTTACACTTTTATTCTGTGTTCTACAGTGCTTAACAGAAGAGAACCCTCCAGTATCTATGTGTCAGCCAAGAGGGTTTTAAAAAATCCTTGATTAAAATGCTACAAAATTCTTTCTTGTAAATGGGAAGAATTCACACAATTTCACCATCTTATATGGTGAACAAATTATTCAAAAGAAAATATGCATTTCAAAGGATAAAATGATAAAATAGGCATGAGGTATAGTTTTATTTTTTTGAAACACTTATGCTTATATTAGTATGTTTTATAGTTTTCAAATATCTTGAGAAATAGTGAGGCATGTTAGTGCATTCTGAAGGAAAACCCCTCACAGACAGAAAAGGAAGTGGCAAGCCTTATAGACCCGATAAACTTAGAAGGAAATATTTTCATAACTACGGAAGCTACTTAGAATAAGAAAGTGATTGAAAATGATTCCATCTTAGAATTTTATGCAGTTAGAATAGCATGTGCTTTTTGAATTAGTTTCTAAAGCTTTTCCTACTGTCAACATATAATGTAGATTCCATTGGAGTCAAATGACAAAGCCTTATTATTTTTCCGTTGAAATGCCTCTCTATACTTTATGGCAACATTAAACTAATCTCTACTTCTCTGCATGCTATTCGGATAAACTTTTCATTATTATTGTACCACCTTTCCTATTTTATTGATTATTGATATTTCTGCTTAAAGCTATATGTTCTTTACCAAGATTATATTATAATACTTTTCACTAGACTGGCTAGTATCAATCATCTTTTTAGCTAATGTATTAATTTCAGAGCTTACATTGAGCAAGCTGCTTACTCAATGCTGCCCTTCCTGTTAGTTTTGTGGTAAAGATAATTATGTATTCAGAAGTTTCAAAAAAGTCCGTGCCAATGTCATTTAATGTTATAAAACTTTTAGTGGTAACCTCAGTTTCAGTTCCAAGCATTTTACCAATGGCCCCTAGTGGGAGAACACCATTTTTGTCTCCATCTTTCAGATCACAGAAATGGATAGACAGGTTATTTAGCCCACATCAAAGAGCCACTAAGGGATGGGTGTGGTATTCAAGGCAGCCAGTTTTTGTACGGTCCCAGCTCCATGGATGGAGGGAATGGCTTTTCATTGGAAAAAGGATGATTCCAATTGCTTAGATATCAAAAGGCTTTGGCTTTTGCATAAGTCAGCAATGACATTCTTGTTGGCATTTTACAAGGTAATTATCTAAACACTTTTGGAAACTGAACATTGTTCAGTTACTTTGTGAAAATATTGAGGAATGAAAAATACAAAATAGAGTTGATATCTAGAACATCTATACACATATATAAACTATACAGAAAAATTAATGCAAATTCGGGACATACAGTAAAGACAGAGTGTAAAAGCTAGGTGTGGTGGCTCATGCCTACAGTGCTAACACTTGGAAGGCTAAGGGGTGTGGCTCCACACTGAGCTACATAGTGAAGTACATACAGGCCAGGCTAGACTACAGAGTAAGACTTTGCCTATGATGGAAAAGCAAAGAGGAGGGGGCAGGGAAGGAGAGAGGAAAGAAAAATAATGGAAAAGATCGTGAATACTGGGCAAGTATGAAATTTAAAAAAAATATTCAAGCTGTTAAAACAAGTTACACGATAAAAAGAAAGCGTTATAAAAACAAGACATTTATACTTAAGTTTTTAATGTAAGAAATCTCTGGAAAACTAAAAGTTTTGGCATTGGTACTGAGCAATTGAGACAGTAGGAGACATTTGCAGACACAGGGCTGTTGAAAGATTTTGACAAATTGGAGTGGTAGAAAGTGCTTTAGTGTTTTTAGAGGTCAGGGGAACATGTTTGAGCATGCCAACAACACCGTAGTAAAATGTTAAATATAAGACAAGAAGATAGGACTTCATGTTGTAAAATCCCAAGAAAATATTTAAGAGTTCTGCATTCTAGAAAAGTCATTCTGTGTTTTGAAGAAAATGATATGATAAAAGAAAACAAAACCTTATACATTTGAATTTTAATGACTTTTTGTAAACATCCCCTGATTCACATGTCTGAGGAGCATCAGAGTGCAAGCAGCTAGTACACTATGGGAAGGGAGGCATTTTAGGGCGTGGTTATGGAATTAGGACAGTCACAGTCCAGGTGTCAGGTCCTGATTGGTGCAGTTTCTAGTTTATCCTGTTGTTTACACTGGGCTTTGCCTTGTTCTCAGGGGGACTTAAAATACCTGACCCATCCCAGCTTAATGGCTTCTTGATTTCTTTTTTATTAGAGTGGGGTAGAAATGAGGAGTTATTACCGAAGTTTGGTCATGGCTTATAAGGTCTGATTTAGTACACTGGTAGAGAAGAGGGTTGAGAGAATTAAAGCATTCCATGGTGAGAAGAGATGGGATAGAAAGAGGAATTAGGGGTTTATTCACTTGGTTGGCATAATGAAGAGTGGTTTTAATGACATTATAGACAACACAGGATGAAGTGGTTGAAGTAGGGGGCATAGTGGTTTCAGCTTTCGAGATATATGCAGAGAATGGAAGTTCATGCTGTAGGCTGTAATTTAAGGGGTAATTCCTGACATAGGTAAAGGCAGAGGAAAGTGTAGCAAGGAAGGTATCATTGGAGGTTAGCAGATAGAAGTGAAAACTAACTAACTAACTAGCTAACTAACTAACTAACTAACTAACTAACTAGAAATCCTTGGCTATCTAAAGTTCGTAGAAGAACCACACTTCAGATTTAGAAAAGGAGTAGTATTAGAAATAATGATGATGATGATAATAATAATATACATGCATGTATGTAATATATAATTTCAGCTCATTAAAAGAATTAAGGTAAAGAGTAGGTCACAGTGACTCATATAATCCCTGCCTTCAGGAGGATAAGAGGGCCGGACATTCATGGCTGTCATGGGCTACAGAGACAATAATGTCTCAAAAATAGGTAGGTGACTGTGTAGATCACTCACTGGGTGAAGTGCTTTCTGTACAATGCAGTACCCTGTGTTTTACCTGCCAGAACCCGCCTAAAAGCCTGTCAGTAGAGTATGTCTGTGACCATTGTGCATCTATGGTAATATGTGAGGCAGAGACAGGAGAGTCCCGGGAAGTTCCTGTGCCAGCTGACCTGTGTACAGAGTAGCGAACAATAAAACTGTCTCAAAACAAGGTGGGAGCTGAGGACCAATACCCGAGTTTGCCTCTAACCTCCAAACACGTGTGTACTCACAACATGATCGTATACATACATACAATCATATCCTCACTCATATACACACATGAAACTTTAAAAGAGACAACTAGGTCAGTAGGGATAGTATAGAGAAGGGAGTTGTGAGAAGAGAGAGAAAATTGAGTGTGCCAAAAACCAGATTGATTGGCACTGGCAAATCAAACTCACAGGCCCAAGTACAGGTTACTTAGTAAGAAAGCCGTCAGCTGATGCCCAAGTGCTAGTGATAAACCAGAAGACCTACAGATGTAAGTGTAAGGGTTGTTCAGCTATATAATGATTGTAATTATAGTGTATGTAATAGCATTATGATATAAGCTAGTCTGATTACTAAACAAACTAGGGCTTGGTGAGCAGATCTGTCTTTTGGAAAGGAGTTACCATCCCAGAGAGGAGGGCTGGTACTTTCCAGAGGAGGAAGCATCTCTGTGCTCTTTAGAGGTTTTAAGGGGTTGCAGAAGGGTTTGGCTTTATAACTTAGATTAAGAAGATGAGATGAAATTGTTGGTTAATAGTGCATGGGAGAATGTTCCATTCTGAGACTTCCTTAAGCAACAATCTTAGAGACTGCATTGTGATTCAAATCCAGGGTGACCCACAGTGCTCATGAGCAGGGGAAGGAAGGAATATCTGTGGCTCACAAATCTCTCATTCTCATAGGTCAGTGGGGGAACAAACAGTTCAGCAGATCATCAGTAGGTAAACTATGAAATGTCGAAGATCAGTGTCAGGTCTCAGGTAAGCACAAAGGGGGAATGCAGGAGCTTTACATAGAGGTTAGAGGAAGAATGATGATCTGCAGTGAGCCATTTTGGGACACAAGGAACATTACTGTTTTCCAGGATTACTGGGGAGCATTAAGTCAACTTGACACAAGCAAGAGTCACTGGAGAAGATCAGGCCTCAACTGTGAAAATGCCTCCATGAAATTGGGCTGTAGTCTTGATTAGCAATTGATGTGGGAAGGTCCAGTGCATTGTTAGAGTGGACACCCTGGGCAGGTGGTTCTAGCTTCTATAAGAAAGAAGGCTGAGCACCATGGAGGGTGGGGCAATCCAAAAAACAGCACTCTTCCATGGCTTCTGTATCAGCTCCTGCCTTTAGCTTCCTGTTTTGAGTGCCTGTTCTGACTTCCTTCAATGATGAACAGTGATATGGAAGTGTAGCCCAAATAAACCCTTCCTCCCCACATTGCTTTGGTCATGGTTTCACATCCCAGCAATAGTAACCCTAACTAAGATGTTGGAGTTAGGTAAAACTCAAGACTGTGGTGTGTAATGGAGGAGTGACAATACATCACTATCTGAGATGGAGAATATTAGGTCAACATCACAAAGAAGGAACTGCCTCCAGAAGACTGATACAGTAGTTCAGCCATTGGAAAGTACTAGGCTGTCTGTAAGATACTTTGAAATTTGATTCATAGGAAGTGTTCAAGAATTAAGCAGAAGGATTTAGCAAAGTTACAAATGTTATTTAGAAAACAGAGCTAGGTGAGACTTAGCAGTGAGGAAACCTCTAGATGATGAAGAACCAACATTGTGTGCCAAGAAATCTGATGCTGACCTATCACTGGGGTCCGAGACTGTAGGTAGCACTAATGCGGTGTGCAGCGATGGGCACTGTGGCCTTCCTGCTTTGCTGATAGCACGCATGGCTTCTCAGGAGGAGGGAGAGGACAGGAATCCATTCACACATCACGTAGCAGTTGTTTGTTCATTTTTCTCTGATTTTACTACTATTGGGAAAGAAAGTAAATGATGGATCAATAAAACATTTGATTATCAGTAAAGAATGAAAAAATCTGCAAGCTTCCTGATTTAGTTGGTTATCTGGAAAGAAAGGTGGATTTTGAGTGATCAGAAGTAATAATTTTTTTGGGATTAGGCTGAGTGCATCAGAAGTGATGATTTTTTGGGATTAGGCTGAGTGCATCAGAAGAGATAATTTTTTGGGATTAGGCTGAGTGCATCAGAAGTGATGATTTTGGGATTAGGCTGAGTGCATCAAAAGTGATAATTTTTGGGATTAGGCTGAGTGCATCAGAAGTGATAATTTTTTGGGATTAGGCTGAGTACAGTTACGGCAGGTTTCCCTGCTGGCTGCCGCTGGTTCTGCCGCCATGGTCCCACAACCACGTGTGCCCCAAATAACACTCAGAGACTCTGTATTTGATACAATCCTGTTGGCCAGTTACCATTATTGTTAATGGGCTAGCTCTGTCTTAATCATTAACCCATTTCTACTTATCTAAGTATTTCCACGTGGTCGTCTTATCGGGGAGCCGCGCGGCAGGCTTCCTGCTTCTTCCCGGGCTACATCTCGACTCCTACCTACTACTTCCTCTTCCTCCTCCTAGTCTCCTAGCCCCGTCTATCTAGTTTTCTATTGGCCACAGTGCTTTATTAACCAGTATGAGAAACATATATACAGAATAACATCTCCCATCAGAGTACGTCAGAAGTGATGATTTTTGGGGATTAGGATGAGTGCATCAGAAGTGATAACTTTTTGGGATTAGGCTGAGTGCATCAGAAGTGTTGATTTTTGGGATTAGGCTGAGTGCATCAGAAGTGATACTTTTTTTGGGATTAGGCTGAGTGCCTCAGAAGTGATGATTTTTTGGGATTAGGCTGAGTGCATCAGAAGTGATAATTTTTTGGGATTAGGCTGAGTGCATCAGAAGTGATGATTTTTGGGATTAGGCTGGTTGTGTAGCTGTTTCCTTCTAGGGGAGCTGCCTAAGACTCAGTTTGCTCCAAAAGAGAGGCTGATTAAAACTTTGGAAGTGCCTAAAGCCCATCAGATGAACAAACCCCAGCGTTCCCCAAGGTTATGTAAGCAGTGAGGATGGCTGAAGAGAGTCTACCAACCAAGGAGCCTGGAAGAGGCCCAGAGCAGCGTGGAGGACAGCTCAGATGTGCTGAGCTGACCATATGTTTTATCACACGAGTGCCATCTTCTGCCCATGTGTCATCACAGGAGGGCCATGCTTCTATCCATGTGTCATCACAGGAGCACCATGCTTCTATCCATGTGTCATCACAGGAGCACCATGCTTCTATCCATGTGTCATCACAGGAGCACCATGCTTCTATCCATGTGTCATCACAGGAACACCATGCTTCTATCCATGTGTCATCTCATGAGCACCATGCTTCTATCCATGTGTCATCACACACAGGAGCACCATGCTTCTATCCATGTGTCATCACAGGAGGGCCATGCTTCTATCCATGTGTCATCACAGGAGCACCATGCTTCTATCCACGTGTCATCTCAGGAGCACCATGCTTCTAACCATGTGTCATCACAGGAGCACCATGCTTCTATCCATGTGTCATCACAGGAGCACCATGCTTCTATCCATGTGTCATCACAGGAGCTCCATGCTTGTAGCTGATAGGATCTGTCACTCATGCTGGGGTGGACTACTCTTGATGCAGCTTTCTTAGAGTCATCCTTGTTCCTATAAGTAACCTCTCATCCACAGTCCTGTAAATAAACCCAGTAACCTCATTGGTTCTCCAAGTTGGACATTTGTATTTTTCTATCAGGTTAGAGTAGGTATTGGTTTAGATCTCCTTATTCGTCAGCACCTTAAAACAATATAAATATTTAATTTCTAATGTATTATTATGCAGTTAAAACACAAGTAAAAGTGACTATTTCTAAATAGTCAGTTTTCAAGGAGACATAATGAATCTATAACCCCAAAGTCTGTGAATTTGCAAAATTCAGTTAGTCCCCACAATAGTGTCCAGCAGCACACCCGACCCAGGCAGTGCTGGGAAGTTGTGTCATGCTCAGAAATTCCACGTGGCCCCCTTTAACAATGGTGTGCAGCAGAGGCCACCGTAGCTTTAAATAGGAACCAGTTCATACCACTACCTTCTAGAGAGGAGGATTACTATGGTGGCAATTTCATGTGTGTTTCCAGACTGGCACAACAGCCTGGGATAGATGATGCTATCCAGAATCTTGAATATTGTGCAGAAAATTGAAATTATTTAAAAGTTCTAATGTTTAATATTTTAATAAATATTAAATAATATTTACTATTTAACTATTATACTAAAAAGATTCTGCTAAATGTTTCATTAACTTATTTATATACCTTTAGTAAATTCATTAATGAAAGATAAAAAATTGCTGAATAAATTTTTTTCTATACAGGGTACAACATATGAGGATGAAATTAATAATATCAAAAATGTGATTTCAAGGATTAATGGGATTCTGGCTCATAATTCACCAGTGTTGATTATTCAGAGGTGGATTCGAGGTTTCATAGTTAGGAAACGCTTGAGGTATGTTTCTTTTTCTATACCATTTGTAAGTTGAAATGGGATTAAAATATAAAGGACAAGAAGTAAATTCTAGAAAAATTGCACTTTTGTATTCTATGTTCTCAAAATGTTATTTACACTATGCTTGACCTGTATGAAGATCAATAAGAAAAAAGTTGTATTATTATACATAATCAGCATTTGATGCCTTTATTAGTAGTTTAAATTTGCTATAAAATAACTAATAAATACTATTTTTAAATATATTTATAAACTTAAAGATGCCAACCAAGAACCTCTGTTGAAATTCTTTTATAATAACCATAGTCATCATCATCTTATGGTTTTATATATCTATGATCAGATGGAGACAAGCACTTCTGTATAACTCCACATCATGGTAGTAGAATACAAATATCCCAATAAAATCTAAAATCTTCTTACAATTTTAAAAATGTAAGAAGATTTTAAATTTTATTGGGATATTTAGTTAATGTCCTTAGAATCGTGTTTTGTCTCGAAACGAGGCATCTTCTGGTACTGATGTAACATGAAATAAAATCCCTGTTCACTCAGTAGTACATGTAAGCAGATTCTGTGTGCTGTGGGAAGGGTGTCTCAGGTCATACTGATGTAATTTCTCCTTTTAAAAAGTTCTGTTCCATTAGGCACATCAGGTAACTGCTCTAAGCCAGGATGGTAAATACCAGGGGCTGATGGCAGTGCCTATGCATGTACTTGTAGGAATTGAGTTGATGAGTAAAATGTATGATTAAGGCCCCCTTCCTCCTGCCTCCAGGCTAAGGGAGTATCACACCATGGGGAATGTGCTCCTGAAGTCTGTTGTTGTACCAGGGATACATCCTGGTTCCAATGACAGAGGTCTCATAGACTGCCCAGGCCTTCTAACTAACACCCACGTTCAGGGGGTCTGAGTCAGTCCAATGCTGGTTTCCCATCTATCAGTCTGGAGTCCTCCTTGTTCAGGCAAGCTGTCTCTGTGAGTTTCTCCTGCTTGTTCTTGACCCTTTGTTCATCACTCTACCCTGTCTGCAAGTGGATTCCACGAGTTTGGCTCAGTGTTTAGCTGTGGGTGTTTGTTTCTGTTTCCATCAGGTACTGGATGAAGGCTCAAGGATGGCATATAAGTTAGTTATCAATGTAATTATTGGGGAAAAACATTTAAGGTAGCCTCTCCACTGCTGCTTAGATTGTTAGTTGTGGTCATCCTTCTAGGTCTCTGGACATTTCCCTAGTGCCAGATTTTTTCAAATCTATAATGGCTCCCTCTATTATGGTATCACTATTCTTTCTCTCCTCTATTCTTTCCTTGACTCAATCTTCCTGCTCCTGTTATCAGTGGTAATCCTGTTATTCTCTGTTTTCTGCTTGTCCTTTACTATTTACCCATCTGTATGGGAGTGGATGGATTTCCTGAGTTGTATAAGACTCCTTCATGCTTCTAGCCCTAAAACCCTCATCTCTGTGGTCTGGGGGTGTTTAAAATGTGTCTGTCCATCAGGGGCCTGCGAAGGGGATCCCACCATTCCCTTTATGCTGTGTGCCCCCTTCCCTTTTGATGTTTCCCATCTTAATTTTGTCCTGAGCTTTGTGTTTTGACCTAGACTTGAGCTTTGATTAATACCAGGCCTTCATAGTCCAAAACCATTCCAAATCTTATCCCTTATCCCTTATCCCCTATCTCTTGTATTGAATATGTGGTGGGTAGACTCTCTGGGAGTTCATTTCTGTTTTCTTTCTATTCATCATTTATTTTAATTCTTCTGTCTGTCTTCTCCCTTATGATCCCCGGAGTCTTACAGGTGTCAGTGTATTTTTTAATTAGTTTTTCTTTTTTTTTTTTTAAAAAAAAACTACCATCATTCATATTTTATGTTTTCAGAAAATAACATTTTATACTTAAAACACCCCATAGTTATGAGAGTAACCATTAAGGAAACTGATATTTAAGCATGGTGAGAATTTACAGGTTAATTCAAATAACTATTTCAGGTGGTTGCATATTTCTTGTGTATAAAATACGTAAAAGCATTAAGCATATTTCGGAAAGATAGTTTGATTAAAGTAAAGGTCATCTAAAAAAAGAACATATGCTACTATAGTCTACACTGTGTCATTCCAAGTTCCTTTGATAGACAGGGCCATATGGTGAGAACTTTTTGAATGCTAGGTTTCTAATTAATTAGGTTTTAGTGAGGTCAGAGATTTATGATTTATAAGTTAAAGATACTTGCTCTGTATCTAAGTAAATATGGTGAAATGCATTTATGCACATACAATGATGTGGTAAAGGATAGTATATTATATTCATAGTCTGAGTAAAATAAGAGGCTCTATAATCATTATATTGTTAATTTTTAAAAGCTTTATTATACTTAATATTGTGTTTCCAAAGAAGAAGTGGTATATTTATATATCATTTATTTGTTTGACTTATTCGTGTTTAACAGAGACCACTTCAATTGTTGCTGAGCAGAGGCACAAGTATTGTTTAAAAGTTTTTGTTTCTGTTTAAGTTTATAGTCAGAGAGGCTGAGATCTGTGACTGCAAACGGTATTCCTGACCTTAACCTTTCCTTCACTTTTTAACCTTGTGTTGTGCCTTGTGGTCCTCAATGGCTGTCAGTGTCCCAACCACTGTAGTCTTCCTCATGACAGGCAGCCAGTGGAGGACCAAATTGTTCCCATGTTTCGTATTCTCTGATGTCTCTGGCATGTCCTATTAATTCCTAAGACGTCTTCATCAAGTTAATAGACCCTCTCAGTTATTGTACCAGAAGGTCAATTGTAACAAACAGCCATAATCACATTCACAATACATCACATTTCCTGTAACATAACATGTCCAATGGAGCAATAGTGGGGAGCGAAGGTCCCATGAGACACCTGGAAATCTGTCCTGTCCTGTGTGAAGTGAGAAAAGTAAGATGCGGCCCTTTGAACCACAGACACATCACACCTGTGCATAGCATAACACAGCAGGGATGTCTGTCAGCTTGAAGGAGGTCATCATATTGGTGTGCTGGTAGTGGGGAAGGCAGAAGCTTCCGTTCACTCTCCTCTTCCCACAGATCTAAAACTGGGCTTCTGTTCCTAAAGCTGAAAGGGAGAAAGGGACACTGCCCATCAGTTTCTGCTACAAAATACATGGAAAGAAAAGATCATTTGTATTCTGTAGCTTATCTGATTATATGAATGGAATGGAGAAAAACTGACATAGCAAAGACTAAGCATCTGTCACATTAAGAGGAAAAACAGAAATGCATTCAATATGAGTGTAAATGAAGGTAATGAAAATGTAAGAAACTGAAGAAATACAACATGAATATACAATGAACAATAAGAAAATGTACATAAAAATCAATAAGTCTAGAATTGGTTCTCTTCAAAGAGCAATAAATTAATCATGCTCCACCAAGACCAATAAAATAAAGAGAACGAAGGAAAAAAAAGAAAGCAAGATAAGGGAGGGGTCAGAATGGTAGATACCAAATGCAAAAACATGCTCACATTGTGACTGCTTGACACTCTCTTGTAAGAAATGGATAGATTCCCTGAAAAAATCCCATTTCCAAATTTATCAAAGAACATGTAAGAACAACCAATATAATCAATGACATTCCGTGTATATTAGAAATGCCACTCAGGCTTCATGCCCAGATGACTTTAATAGTTACACTGTCTACTTCCCTAAGATTTTAGACAGCAAAAACACATCTTGGCTGTTTCTTTGAATGAGTCCAATACTGGATGAGAATTCCACAGTAGTGAAAATTCTAAGTCCATCAGTCCAGAAATATGTATGTGAGATTCAGCAGTACATAAAACGTGCAATGCCTTTCTCAGGGTTAACTTAACAGAAATAACAATAAAGGAAAGGCACGCAATTTTTGATCTGTCCATTGCTTTGTTAGTGGAACCCTGTGCAAACCGAACCTTTTGTGTCCGTGGTTCCAGAGTTCCATCTCATCTTTCTCATTTCACAAAGGGCAGGAAGACTTCCCAGGTGACTCGTGGGGCCTTTGCACTCAGTTATCACTCTCACAGTTACCTTCAGGTGGTGTGTCTGATTGGTTCCAAGCCTATCAAACAAGGACTTGACAGGGTCTCCCTGGGTATTGATCAGACACCTTGGGAACATGATGCACCCAAACAGTCTGACCCTCTGTCAGTCCTGAGGAAAGGAGTGAGCAAAGGACCAGAGAGTCAGCCTCATTAGTGTGACTGCTGACAGAAGGGAGCCAGAATAAAGAGAATTCAGTCTTAAACAAATGATTGTGCTCTGCCTGCCAGAGGCCCAAATGCAATCAGAAACGAGTTTTCATTCAACTTTTGATAAGACCTCCAGGCCAACTCCATACACAGGTCTCACTAACGAGTAGTCTATATGGTAGTGAGTACAGGAAAACCATCTCAGTGTCTCAGAAAAATCACCTTATGTAATGCAGTGCAGCGCTCCTCTGAGGTAAAAATAAAGTTCAGTAAACTAGAATTAAAAGTTGATTTCATGCTCGGGGTTGTTAGAGTGCTTGTGGCCAATGCCTTGGGTCTGATCACCAGCACCATGTAAGACCTTATATAGTGGTGCTTGTTTGTAATACAAATACGCCAGTGGTAAGGACTGAAGAATCAGGAGTTCAAGGCCATCTCTGGATATACAGTAGTTTAAAAGCAGTCTGTGTTATATCTCTCAAAAACTAATAGAAAACTCCACCACCAAACCAAAAATCACCACAAAATCAAAAGGCACAAAATACATTTAACAACAAAAATGGTCTCCATTATATATTAGGCATATAGTGCATCTATTATCACTCAGAAGTGAAATAATGAACTAATTTCCCTGATCCTCACTGCATTGGCTTGCCAACTATGATAGCTGTTCTCTAGAAGCTTGCAAGATCACAGCCATAGCCCCCCAATTAAGGATATTTAGATATATGAGTAGTTAGGAATTGGAACAAAAGATGATAATTAAGACATCATATATTTATTTTATGTTTTTGAAGGACAGACACATGAGATAAGCTTTTCAAACAGGTGCTGGAGTAATGCATTTCACACACAGCATGGGGCAGGAATACAGCCAGAGGTGGTAGTTTATGAACCTGATGCCCGTGAAGGGACAGAGAAAACAGGGTAGGATAGCAAGTGGCTCAGGAAGCAATCTAACTGAACAGTATTTGATCAGGTTTTCTGAGGATCCTTGAATGAGGTTGTATAGTGCAAGTGTCAAGCAGAAATAGGCTGTCAACGTTGTCCATATGCTTGGCCCATGGCTAGGAAAGCCTTGTGGTAAACAGGGAACTTCCAAAGAAGTGGATGTCAGCCAGCTGAGCATTCTCAGTGAGCTCCACAGGGAAATCTGAGCAGCCCATGCCACCAACTACAAAGGGGTTGTCAGGTGTGTTGGTTAGCGTTTCTGTTGCTATGAAGAGACACCGTGACCACAACACTTTTGAAAAAATACATTTAGTTGGGGTGGCTTACTTACAGTGTCAGAGGTTTAGTCCATCATCATCATCATGGTAGGGACTTTGGCAGGAGGCAGGCAGACATGGTGCTGGAGGGACATTTGAGAGTCCTACATCTTGCAGACAACAGGAAGTTGAGTGAAGTCACACTGTGTGGTATCCTAAGTATAGGAAGCGTCAAAGCCTGTGTCCACACTGATAAACTTTCCCCAACAAGGTCATGCTCGCTCCAGCAAAGCCAAAGCCCCTAATAGTGCCACTCCCTTTGGGAGGCATTTTTCAAACCACCACATTAGGAAAAGATAAGTGCTGAGTCTCAGAACAAAACCTCCAAACAGAGCAAGTCCAAGGTCAATTCAAGGACGAATTGTTTTCATGTATGAGATGTGTAACATGAAAAATGAAGACCTAGAGACAGATGTAGAGGTTCAAGCTGAAGATGAGAGAAACAAAGCAACCAAGCGCTTAACTTCTACCAAGCTGAAATGTCAATCCTGTTTCCATCGCCTCTCCACACATCCTCAGAGGAAATGCTCTGAGTTCCTGCATCCTCCCCCTTATATTTCTTTCTAGCCGTGTCACCCATGTCTCTGCCTACTTAGTGCAGGGGTTAAACAAGTGAGCTCTGTTACTGTTTTAGGCTGATTTACTCTTGTGTACCCCATGGTGGTCTTGGACTCAGAGAGATACTTCTGCCTCTGCCTCTGCCTCTGCCTCCTGAGTTCTGGGATTAAGGTATATACCACCGTTGCCTGGCCTCTGGCTAGCTATTATGGCTGGTGGGTTTAAAGATGTGGTCACCACTGCCTTTCTCTGTATCTGTGGCTAGCTTTGCATTTTGATCTCCAGTGGCTTTATAACTTTGTTAAGTTATGAATAACATATCACCACAAAGATGGGTCAATGGTTCAACAACAAATTATTAGTCAAAAACACTTTCAGATACAGATGTAGGCAAGGACTTCCTGAATAGGACACCAATAACCCTAGAAATAAGAGTGAACATTTATTTACATGTAGGATTTTATGAGATTCCACTGTGCATCTCCTCATCTACTAGATGTTCCCCCACCATGGCGCTCAGTCTCATGACAGACCCAAAGCAAGAAAGCTAAGCTGGTCACAGTCTGGAACCTTTGGCATTGTGGGTTGGTAGCAATCTGCCTGTAGCAAGCTTTTTTTATTTGTTTGTTTGTTTGTTTGTTTGTTTGTTTGGAATGCAAGCACCCAAAGCATGACCCAGAGACTTATTATTAATTAAGAGAGCTTCACCTTAGCATAGGCATTTTCTAACCAGCTCTTATAACTTTAATTAAACCACTTCTATTAATCTATATGCTTTCATGTGGCTAATGGTTTTACCCACCCTCCTCCTGCATGTCCTGCTTCCTCTGCAACTGGCTGGAGACTCCAACTTTTTGTCTTCCCCAAGACCTCTCTATCCCGAGAAATCCTGCCTAACCCACTCCTGGCTAGGCATTGGCCACTCAGTTCTTTATAAACATCACACCTTCACACATTGTAAAGGAATATTTTACAGCATTTACCCATTTTTTCTAAATAAAAAGGAATGGTTTTAACATTAAAATAATAAAACTATAAACTGTAAGAATAGCTATCAGGTAAAAATTATGTTCACAATGCCCAGACCATTTGCTTTCAGCAAATTCATAGAAAATACACGATTATCTGTCATCTCTTGGTGAATCCAAAGATTTGTACCCAATTTACTTTCTATAGTCTATGGTGCCATGTTGGCTACATACATTGTAGGAGCTTTTGGACCATCAGCCCCCAAATGATGACACAGAGACTGATTAATCATGAAAGCTTGGCCTCAGTTCAGGCCTGTTCCTACCTAGTCCTTATGCATTCACTTAGCCAATTTCTATTAATGTGCATGCTCCACACGGCTCACAGCTTTTACCTCTCCTTCTGCATGTCCTGCTTTCTCTGCGTCTGGCTGTACCCTCCAGCTTTGTTGTTCCCATAGACCTCTCTGTCCTCAGAAGTCCCACCTAACCTCTTTCTACCTAGCTCTTGGCCATTCAGCTCTTTATGAAATCTACCCCAGTGACACACCCCCACATGGTGTAAAGGGGGATTCTGCAACAGCTGTTCTTTGGTGGATTTCCTGGTGCATCTCACCTGGGGTGCCCTGTACACTCTAATATGTGTACTATCATCTTCGTATTTTATGCTCCCATACCAGGCAGATGTGCTTATATCTATATTAAAGCATCACCACCTTAATAAGCTTAAAGTTTATTGTCTCAAAAATGTATTTTAGTGGCTAAATCTGATTTGCGTTTCTGTGTACATATGTGTTTGTGCTTCCCCGTTCTCCCTGAGTCCCCATTTCACAATGGAGGGGTGTGTATGCATGTGTCCATATGTGTCTGGACAGATCAGACAGGGTCTCGTCACACCGGACTGGCTGAAGGCACAGCAAAAACTGGCATGGCCTGTATTTGAGGAGGCATGGTTTTAGAGCTTTAAATAGTCATGAATATGAAAAATATGCAAACAACCGACATTGAAAAAGCTTAAAGTGTTTACCTGCTTGATTTGTAGAAAACACGATTGCTGACCTTTGATGTAGATGCTGAATTGAGGATAAGAAAAGCCTTCTAGCATGATTGCAATCTCTGTGATGTGTTATTGTTGCTGTTTTGTGCTGTGTATTTTGGTGGCTTTAAACCACAAAGAAACTTTTTTTTTCTATGATTTGTATGTTGGAAGAAAGGTATTTATTTACTTTTCCTCAAATGTAAGGTTAAAAAAAATTGTTATGAGGCTTTCATGTTAAGCATAACTACATACCTTTGTTCTGGGTTAGATATGGTAACTTAGAAATTAAAAGTAACTGCCTCAGCAAGAGAGGAACTATTGGTAATACTCTATGGGTTTGGACCCAGGCTAGAAAGGGGCAGAATACTATTGAACCATCAAGTTTAATGCCCTAATGGTTAGAGGATAAGAAAAAAATATAACTTATCAGTTGAAAGGCCCCATCAGGGATACAGAATACATAGTAATTGACTCCATTCAATTGTAATTGAAGCCAAACCTTAACTTACTAGCAAGCACTACCCTGTACATCATCCTGTACACATAAATGATATAGGAGTAGCTTTTAAATGATATGGCAGATTTAAGTGGCAATATTACAAGAAATAGGAACTATGAGTTACTCTGACTTAAGATTTTCTCATTAAAGACTTGTCTTAAAGGAAGTAACAACACACACTGACAGAATGTAAGCATTGTTAGCCACTTTTCCTGGAGATGCTTTGGCCTTCACTGCGTGTGGCCTTGCCTTGTCACAGGCTTGGCAGTGTTCTTTATGTTGACACATGTTCCTTTTTCCGTAGTCCTTTAGGGGGTTGTATCACAATACTCCTTTCAATGCAGATCTATTCTTGATCCACTCTAATAGGATGTATTAATTGGTATTGTGTTTTCTGATAATGGAATCTTATTTTTATTGTTTTTTTTTTTTAAATTCCACCTTACCGAAATCTCTGTTTAAAACATACTTTCCTCATGTGTACAGACACTGTTCCCCTAGCAATGCCAATGTCACCTACTCTTTCTAGGTCTGCTCTGTGGTAAGCTCCTTTTAGCACAGTTCACGTCCTTACTTCTTTGTCAGGACATTTAAATAATGCACTGTGACAGGTTATGATGCTGCCCCACACACAGGATTTATTCTCTACTGAACGTGTTTTCTAGACTCTTTCAGCTACTACACAATTCCCTTGAACCATGAAGCATTTTACTTTATTACAGTGCCCAGCATATTGCTAATGGCTCAGCAGCACAGCCGCCCATTTTTCTGTAGCAGCTGTAGGCTGCAGTCTCTCTGGTCAACTTATTTTACTTTGGAAGTTAAAGCAGCTTTATGACTTCATGTGCTCCTGCTCTGACTACGTTCCTGGGGAAACCTTTGTGCTTATAGCAGGGGGTGATGTGAAAGGACAGCCTTCTTCCAAATCAGGTGCCCAGCTGTTACCACCTCGCTTGTCTACATGTCTCTGAAGAGGGACAGTCAGCACTCCAGTGCTCTGTACTTGATGCACCCAGCTGGAGCTTTGGATGCACCTACACCAAGAGCAGGAAGAGACTGAAGGGTTACAGCCCTTCTCCTCGGCCAGTGACTCGGCCATGAGGGAAGCTGTGCCATGGTGTGGGTCCTGGTTGCAGAAGGGGACAGGGAGGGGATCCACCCCCTCACCTGGAATTGCTTCCCATGGGTGGGGTAGTGTAAGAGGTGGTGGCTTGAGTAGTGTCCACCCTTACATTGGACACTTGGGCTTTGTGGAGTAAATGCTTATTCTTTGGCCCAGCACCCTTTGAGAATTCTCGGAGCTCTTTACCTTTTAATTTTTACTAATAGTTGTGGGGTTTCTCTCACAGCGTCTCATATCTCTACTCCAGAAGTCACTTGCCCAGACTTCTTTCCAGAGCTCTAGAATGGTTTTCATGCCCTGTAGCTTGCTTTATTGCTCGGAACAGGTCAAGGACGGTATTGCCTAACTGGTCACTTCCATGGTCTCTGGCCCTTAAACACTTTATTTGGACAAATGCTTGCCTCAGTTTCTCTTTATGTCCATAGCCATGTTAATAGTTAATGGTTTATTTTTGAATAACTTATCTCTACTTAGATCAACATAGGCTTCATGGATATGAATCTTTGGGGCATATGCAAAATGATACCTTTTGATGAAAATGTATGCTTTTATTCACCGTTGACAACTGGCTGATCATGAAATATTACATTAAAGGTTTATCTTGTTGATAAACATGTTCATCTGGCTGCATCACTGGTCACACTGAAAGTGAAGCCGGGGCAGAGCACCGCTGCATAGTGTGTCCACACGGTGACTCTGGTCTGCTTGCTTCCGCACTCTTCCTTACCCATGCTCGCACCTTCCAGGCTTGTGGATGGAGTGCTTGCTTCCGCACTCTTCCTTACCCATGCTCGCACCTTCCAGGCTTGTGGATGGAGTGCTTGCTTTCGCACTCTTCCTTACCCATGCTCGCACCTTCCAGGCTTGTGGATGGAGTGCTTGCTTTCGCACTCTTCCTTACCCATGCTCCCACCTTCCAGGCTTGTGGATGGAGTGCTTGCTTTCGCACTCTTCCTTACCCATGCTCGCACCTTCCAGGCTTGTGGATGGAGTGCTTGCTTCCGCACTCTTCCTTACCCATGCTCCCACCTTCCAGGCTTGTGGATGGAGTGCTTGCTTCCGCACTCTTCCTTACCCATGCTCCCACCTTCCAGGCTTGTGGATGGAGTGAGACACACCAGCTTCTCAAAGCAGAGCTGGTCTCGGGAGAGGAGTACAATAGCTCTGAACTGTTAAGGGTTTATTGTCTTACTATACCTTATATTAACTGATTGGTAGACAAAAATATTGAGAACTGAGGAATAAGTAGAGCCAGTATATGATATAGGAATGCTGTGCTATTTGAATTGCTTTGTTTGTGGTATTACTAAGGATACATTTTCTACTTGGCTTATCATTTTAACAAATAATCTTTTTGTCACATAGAATGCTCTTCGTGGGACTGGCTTAGTTCCTTTTGATGTGCTTTTGAAGGTTGTTACATAAGAGGTGCCTGCTGCATTTTGTCCAATCCACATCACTTGTCCATTTGTTCTGTCACAAACTTTTCCTCCAGGCACGTGTTTCTGTGACAAGAGATGTAAACACCATTAGTGTATTCCCGCTCTGTTGGCATTTCTGGGATCTTTGCACTAAATCTGACTGCTTTCCTCTGTAATCAAAGGCAGGGCTGGCCTTCCTTTCCTTTTAATTGTAAATGCTCGCGAAGTGTGGAATACCGAGGTGAGAGAGGATATCGCTTCAATTGCTTGTTCTTTTAGAGGAGAAAACATCCAGTACCTTACCATCAAGCGTGGTGTTAGCTTACACATAGCATTATTTCCTTAAATACATAATAGGATTTTGAAAATGTGATTTACCTCTATGTCTGCCTGTTAGTGTGGCCAGCAGTAATGTCACAGTTCTTTTGTGGCTTGTGTTGTGAAGATATTACTGCTGTACACACTTCTGTATTCACAGCTGGGACAGATAGGAACTCTTATGCTCAGCCAATCTCATGCTGCCCTGCAAGCCACTTCCCTAGACTTGCCGCCCGTCACGTGCCTCCCAGCCCAGCCTGATCCTGCCAGCCCTTCCGCTGTCACTTACAGCACGGATGGGTAGAATGACCGGGCTCCGATTAGGTGGTTGAGCACCCTCTCCTCAGCTCACTCATTACGAAAGGAATGTGTGAGTGTGGTAGCGTGCTCTTGGTTCTTGAATAGCAATGAGGTAAAAACAAATAAAGCACTAGATTCATCATTGTGAATGCTAAGATACAGTTAAATCGTAAGTAATTTTTATTAGGAAAAAAATTAATAGTTGTTTTCTCCTCCCTTATACTCAGCCCCTATTTTACACGTAAAAGGCCTCAGGACAAAATAATTAGGGTACTTGAAACGAAATGGATCTGCATAGGTGGAAGACATGAAGACAGGTTCTTGGAGGACCTCTTCCTTGGCAAGCCTGAGTCTAACATGAAAGGGAAGGGTGCCCACTGGAAACAAGTAAGTATCATTAATTATCTTGACATCCTTATCATTTACAATACTAGGGTTGTAATTTGTACAATATTAATAAATTGTCTTTGATCTCACTATAGCAGTTTTCATTATGCTGCTTCAGAATCTGTTGGCATCACACCATCACGTGATGCTGAGAGATGCTGAGAATGGTATTCTATGGTGCCATTGCAGCCCCCGTAAGTGTTCTGTGATCTTTGCAGTGTCCACTCAGGCTTGCCTGTTGCTCAATTATTGTGAGCAGTGAGAACCACATGAAGCCTCTTAGTTTTGAAATGTAAAAACCTATCTATACTTAGTTTACTAAGGACTGGTCATTTTAATTTTACGTGTCGTTATTATTTACCCACTCTTCTTGATAAAGCCAGAAATTGACTTGATAAAATACTAGAAAGAGAAAGAAACGCACTTCCTTTTTCTGAACACCTTCTATGTACCATACACTATGCTAGCTCTTTTGATTGTGTTTTGTAATTTATTCCCCATGGGGTAGGTGTTTTTATATCCAGCTCTGGACCCAGGTATTCTGACACATGGCTTGCCCATTATTTTTAGTGTTTTTACTTTGGCTGAATGTTAGTTAATGTTAGAGGTAAAGATTCAGCAGTGTAGGAAAACAGCCTCTGTGGCCACCATATGAGTAGCATCCGCTTTGGCAGAGTTGTATACTCTGTTTACAGAGTCTTAGTGTTGTAAACTAACAGCCAGCTTACTCTGTACTGATGACCAGTAGGCATTTTCCTGTCTTTGGTAACATAAAAAATGAACAAGACATAAGCTGGAAGCTAGGGATGCATTATATCACAAGCTATGAAGGTGGCATTCCTTAGTGCTGTGGATCATGGCGGCTGCCAGTCAAAAGAGGGTGTGTGCTTTCTCACACCCGAGAACTCAATCGGTAGCTCTGTCCTAGCATTTTTACCCGTGTTGTACTCAGATAAATGGGGAATGAGAGAATAATTCTTACTCTTATTGTTAGGACTCAGGCGCCTGTACTGCCTGTCCTTGGTGTTCTGACAGGACAGGCCTCAGCTGCAGTCACTAAGAGCACCATCTGTGCACACTCACTGTGTTCCCCTTTAAAAGGGTCCCTGCCCACCTCCCTCCTTCACACTCTCTCTCTCCTTCTCTCCGTCTCTCTGTCCTTCCCTGTCCCTCCCCCTGTTTTCTCTCTCCCTCCCTCATTCATGTACCGATAATATTCCAGTACTCTCCTCCTTAAATGTGATACATAGTCTCTCTCCTCACACCCTACTGTAGCACAAGTTTTAATTGGTCTTAATGATACATACTCAGATATCAGGGTAAATAACGGAAGAGCAGAGAGACAAAGGAGCGAGCCACAGCCACACCTCACCTGGCTAACTTGTCAGCTAAAAGGAGAGCAAACTCCCATCGCCTCCCTGCCTCATCTCCACCTCTCTCCTCCTAGCCCTGTCATTTCCCGTTTCCTTGTCCTAGATACTGGGGTGAAAGGTGTGCGTCACGACTGCCTGGCCTCTATGGTTAACAAGGGGCTAGCTCTGCACTCTGATCTCCAGGCCAGCTTTATTAGTTAGCACACAAACAAAATATCACATTTCCCCTTTATTGTCTAAAATAAAAAGGCTATACTAATATAAGAAAAATTATATATAATCAGTACAATAACTAAATACAATATATACAGGTAATAAATATATCTAATCCATTTACATTTGACAAATTCAGGGAAATACTGTGTTGTCATAGGCATGTCATATTCTGTAAATCTCTGAAGTGTTTGAAGATAAACTATCTATCTAAAATATATCGGTTTCACCTTGAAAGCAGACCTAATATGACTACAAGTTTGATTGTCATAGGTGGCTAAGTGCTAAACTGCATTTCCTTATTATCATAAATAGTTGGTAACAATAACTTTAAAGGGCTAAACATTTACATTACATTGTTATATGTGCTGTATAGATATAATACCTTGAAAAAGATTAGAAACATAAGTACAGTATGTTCTAACAACGTAATCTTAAATTTGTATCAATATACAAAAATCCACATCAATATAAAAGTTTTAAAACTAGTAGTTGCTTTTTTTGGTTTAAAAATACATTCAATAATTTACCCTTTTATTCTATTTCTATATCTCTGTTTTACAAAACGAGAATTCTGAAGCTCATATCCTTGGTTTAACTTTTTCCCAATATCATTACCAATAAAAAATTATAACCAACCATTCTAAATGATGACAAATATTCATAACCCATTCAACAACCAAAAATCAGACACCCCACTTCTTGGGAATGTGGGTGCTATATTCTTACATTTAATTCCTGCTGTCTGGGGACAATGGTACCTTTAGGGGACCCTAAAGAGAAAATTGGGTTAATTATCCAGTACTGGGAGAGGTAGCTTTACCATTTGTTATCCAATCTTTCCATGATGGGAAAGTATAGGATTTGTCTCAAGTCCTGGGTAGAGATGTCTGTAAGGCTGGATCATCTTTGCTAGCCACTTTGAAATTGTCCTGAACAGTCTGTAGTTCAAAGCCAGTCATTAGGTGTTTTTCAGCCTAGTGGTGTTATCATAGTCCCGGTTAAATTCTCATTGTTTCCTTTTGGAGACTTCAAAGGTCTCTGTTAGGTGTTGTCATGGTTCAGTACAGAAAAATTAAATATTTTAAATGTCATATGCAACAGATCAAAAAGCGGTTAAAGGATCAATATTTGTCATGTGCATCTAGAGTACAAAAATTTAATTCCTAGTTACCTGATAGAGACTCAAATTTAAAGTCATGTAACGGAAGCTAGTTGAAGCCTTTTCTAGAATATGTTAGCACTCTATATGACCATTAATATAATGACAAAAAATTTAATATATATGTTAAACTCATAAAATTTGAGATAATATTAATACCGTAAGAAAAGCTTGAAAGGGTCAAAATAAAACTAAAGAATTATGAGATTAGTGGCAATACAATGGTCCTTTAATTTTTGTTTTTCTGTTGTCACATATCAGGTCACTTTTTGACATGAAACAGAGATTTAGGATTTTATTTTATTTAACAAGTATGTGTGGGTTTAAAAAAGGAGAGAGCCACACTCCAACTCCAAAGACAACTTTACTCTTTAATTGGACTGGAACTACAAAAATACTATTTGCATTATATATCTGTAGAAAGCAAGCCTTTGGGAAAATTTATGAAATTTTATCCTGTTGGAGATCTGCTATACTAACAAACCAATTTACTCTTTTCTTTGGAACAATTTTTTCTTGATGATTTGTCTTTGTACTTCACAAGTTTCATTTGTCAAGTGGTCTTCAGTTTCCGTAGGTGGCTGCCTTAATTTTCTTGAAAAGACAAAAACAAAACCAGTTCCCAACCATCATTTTTGGAAGGTTCTCTTATGATAAGTTATTTCTGATCAAATTAAAAGCATTTGTTAGTTTTATAAGTTAGTTTAGATTGGATGGTCCTGCTGTTTGATAAAAAATCAGCTCTTTTAAACAAGAGGTCTCTCTTGTTCATATTGAACCTTTATTAATTTTGATGGTATCCATAGTTTTTTTTCTCCTGTGGAAACAAAAGCAAAACCCCTCCCCCAGATAAGACATGTTCTGATTTCCATTTGAGGTCAATACATCTGCAAAGTAGACAGGTTGATTCATTCTGTAATATTTCCCCTTATTTTCCAATGTCTCTCTCCAGCTGTGGTTCCTTTCTCATTAGTATTCAGGAAAGTTAAAGTTAATAAAGCACTATGCAGTCTATTTCTGGGGATCCTTATCATCCCTTTCTGTTTATTGAGCATATCCTTTAGAGTTCAAATTGATCTTTCCATAACTGCTTGCCCTGTAGGATGCCATATACATGAGATATGCTTTATATTGTATTTCACAAAAAAACTTTCATTTTACTAGAAACATACATTATGTGCATTTTCCCGCCAGCCTGGTCCCAGTGCTGTGTCAGTCCCAAAACAACACACAGACATGCTATATTAATTATGAAACTGTTGTCTGGTTAATAGTGTTTCTTATTGGCTACCTCTGTCTTAACCCATAATATATTTCTACATGGTCTTATCATACCAAAGACAAGGTCCAGATATCTTCTCTTATGTCTTACAACTTGACTCCTCTCTACTACATCTCCCAGAATTCTCCTTGTCTCTTAATCCTTCCTATCTTGCTTTCCTAATGTCCAACAGGGATTTATTCATTAACCAATAAGAGAAACATATTTACAGAATGACATCTCCCATCAGATATATGCTGGAGCATTGCCAGTCTTAATTTGAACAGGTATCCCCATGATACGTGTCTTAACTTCTCATAAATGTGTGGTTACAAAATCAAGTTTTTAGAACTAAAAGCAATTGTCCATTGAAGTTCTCAATAGATATCAGTGGTGTGGTGTACATATTTTAATTTTGCAAATTCTAAAAATTTAAACAGTCATCTGCCAGATTTTATTCCTTTGACTACTTTTTTGGGTTACTTCCTACAGATAGTAGATTTTGTTTATATAAAGAAGTAGGGTATTTCCTTATGTTTTCTGTGGGTTGGTGCCAAGTGGTGAAAAAATACTTTTTCACACTTTTGCTTTTGACATAGTGTTTTTATGAAATTCTTAGGCCACATTTCCCACTAGTAGTTGATCAATTTTATTATTACCTTGTGCTAGAGGGACTTATAGATTTGAATATATGGGATCATTCCTGTTCCTGATTATTTCTTACAACTGAATAAATAATAAAATCGATTCTGTATCAAATAGAAAAAATTCAGCAGTTTCAATGTGCAAAACAACTCTTTCTGCACATTATGAATAAGTAACTATGTTGAAGTTTCCATAAAATGAATTAATACCATGAGAATAGCATACAATTCTGAATTTTGGACAGGATCATAAGGGCTTTGACTAGTTTAACTTTAGTTAAATTTTCTGATTTGTAAACTGTCTTTTCTGATTTATTTGCATCAGTATAGAATGCAGGGAGCCCAGATATTGGTGTTCCCTGTACAATGTGAAGAAGTATCCAGTGAGTTCTCTTTATAAATTGAATTCTCTTGCTTTTGCGATATTTGTTTTTAATCTCTCACAAAAAATGCTGAAAGCTGTAGTGGAATACTCACTCTGTCTGCTTCTGTGGCACTGACCACGCCCATTTGGGGGGTGGAGCAAGGGGCAGAAGTGACCTGTGGAACTAGGTCTCAGGAGGAGCCTGGGAGAGCTCTCTTGCTGGCAGGATGTAGAGAGAGAGAGAGAGAGGGGAGAGAGACAGAGACTCGCGTCCTGCACCTTGGAACTCCTCCCTACTACTTCCTCTTTCCTCCTTGTCTCCTAGCCCTGCCTATCTTGCTTTCCTATTGGCCAGCAGTGCTTTATTCATTAACCAATATGAGAAACATATTTACAGAATAACATCTCCCATCAGAAAGCTCTTTGCCAAGGTTCACTTAGTAAAAGTTACTACAATTTCTGCTAGATTTATCCTGCTAATTGATGAAGTCTCAATATTCCCTTTATAATCAACTCAGAGACTTTGTCCACAAAATTTTTTAATTTTTTCCTCTTTTTATGTGGTAAAAAGTTCATTCTAAGGTAATGTCCTCCCTCTGCATTAATATTCCTGTCAGAGAAAGCTTAGAGGTGAAAATAAAAAAAATGCAACAAAGCTTTGGAACCAAATGATCACCATGTACATTTTGTAATTTCTGTACCACCGAAGTTACTTCTCTCTAAACCTCAGCTGATAATTCTCTTGGACTATTTAAGTACTTGTCACCTTCTCCAGTTTTGAACAAATTACTCAATTCATCACTGTGCATTGTAATACTGGGTCATACATAGGACATGTTTCCTGTCAACCTTTGAAAGTCATTAAGCATCAGCAATCAATCAGCATCTCCTAATTTGTCCCTTTTGGGATCTAATATTTTGTTTACTTATTTTATACCCTAAAAAATCAATAGACTCTCCTCTTTCCATTTTTCAGGAGCAATTTGTAATCCCCAATGAGGCAAAATTTTCTTTACTTCTTCAAACATTCTTTCCAAAGTATCTACATTTCCACTAGCTACTAAGATGCCATTCATGTAATGATAAATTGTTGATTGAGGAAATTGCTTATGTATCATTTCCAATGACTTCTGTACAAAATATCAGCACAGGGTGGGGCTATTTAACATTCCTTATGAGAGAATATCGTGTTAGAAGGCTGAGAGTTATTATAAGTAGGCACTGTAAAAGGAAATTACTCTGTCCCCTTCTTTAAAGGTACAGTGAACAACCATTCTTTTGACTAATAACTATTGCAGGCCATCCTTTAGGCAATAGAGAAGGCAAAGGAGGTCCAGACTGTAGAGCACTCCTTGGCTTTATCACTTTGTTAAAGCTCTTAGATCTGTTAGCATTCACCATTTCCAGACTTCTTTTTAAGCAAACACACGATACTTTCAATGGCTGGTTGCTTCTTCAATATGATGAGTGTTTAGATGCTCTTGTGTCGCCTATTCTAAGGCCTGCAGTTGCTCTGTTGTTAATGGCCATTGCTGAAGCCATGCAGTTTTGTCTGTACATATTGTAAGTTGGGACTATTGGTGCTTTTGAAAGACCAGCAGCTGTTGTGCCTGTTCTTGTACAGCCCGGATGGCTGGTGACTGTTCTTTATACTTCCTTAATTTTTTCCCCAGTAACATTTGTTAGTTTGTTTTTGTTGTTGTTGTTGTTGAGATTGTGGGAAATGTTTACTTGAGTGTTCTATTTAAGTAACAAATCACATCCCCATAAACTCATTGCTATGGTAGCAACACATGGCTTTAATTTTTCTCTGTCCTTCTGGCCCTGTACATTTAATCCAACTGATGCTCTGTTTACCTGAGACAATGTCCTGATCCCACAAAGCTGAACATTAACCTCCTGAAGAGGACAGTTTAGACATTAAAATTCTGGAGCAATTATTATTATATCTGTACCTGTGCTTATAAAACCTTCAATAACAGTATCAATTATTTGTATTTTTCATTTTGGTCTTTGTTCATTTATACAATGTGTAAGAATATTTGCTTCATGGTTTTTCCTGAATTCTTCGTTCTTTATTCTAAAGCTCTTGCATCATCCAGACAAGTATGGCATCTTAAATATGCATTAGGGTCTTTAATGGCTCTGGGAAGGAATTTCCTCCACAGTAACAGGACATGACCAAACTGAATTCATCATGGGGGCCTGGGAGAAGCCCCTCAAGGTGTTTCCTGATGGCAAAGGGTTACCTTGACTACCCCTTCTTGATCTACATTCATCAGTCCATTGACTGCCTTTGCTATACCTTCTGCATAATCCACAAGGAAGGGGCATTCTGCTTGAACTATGTTTAGGAACACCCTGTGTACAGTCCCTTTTTAGATGGCCTTGTTTGCCACAATTGAAATACTTGACATTTTGATTTTTCTTCTAACCTCTGGAAATCACCTCTCCTCTCCAAGCATCATCATGAGATTCAATATTTATTATATCTGCGATCCATTCCTCCAAGGCTGTCTATCTTGCCTTAAATGGCCTGATTACCCCTTTACATTGTGCATTAGGATTTTCACAAGTCACAGGCTCAATTATTGTTTGAGCCTGTGTTTGAGCCTGGCTTGTGAATTTGATATCATTCTATTTACTGCTGAAGTCAACCTTTGTAGGAAATCCATGAAGGCTTCCTATGGGCCCTGTGTAACATTAATAAATAACTCTTGTTTTCTTTCCCACTTCTTCAGTTCTGTCCCAAGCATTCAAAGCTGCTTGGAGGCATAGACCCAGGGCGTGGCCATCACATAGAGATTGCCTTAGAATGTCAGCATAATCTCCCTCTCCAAGAAGTTGGTTTAGGCACATTTCCACACCTCTGGCCCTTGTTCATTGTTCACCTTTCCACCCGGTCCCTGTTTGTAATTGAGGACCAGGCTCCAAGACTGCTCCACCAAGTCTCTCCAGTCTTGAGAGATAATTCTCTTACAAGCTGTCCATGAGTTTAACATCTGCTTCACAAAAGGTGCATGCATGCCACATGAGACTATCATTTCATTGAATCTCCATGTATATAACCTTTCATGAGGAGTCCATGTAACCCTTGCACAGCCTTGGTAATGTCTGTCAATTGGCAGATGTGTCCATAAGATGACTCGATAAATTAAAGTGGCTGTTTGAAAGCTATTGGCTGTTCTTCTCTAATCTCATAATGCAACACTGAAACTGGCTGCCCTTTAAATTCCAATGTCTGGCTGTCGATTATCTCTATGATATGTTTTATTAAGTCTTTCTAAAACTTGTATCTTAGCACTCATATTAACCAATGTTTTTAGTGATAAAAATGATAAAACTGATAATGTTTATAATTGACATTACATAAATCCCATCTAAATTAGTTATCCTCCCACTTAATTGTTATATTTTCAAACTGTTCAGCATATTATCGCACAGAGACCTAAACCCCTCCATTGTTACAGGGTTTCTGATTCTTTTAAAGGGAGGAATACTCTCTTCTTTTACAAATTTCCAGCAGTTTCACAAAATCTGCTGACGAAGACAGTGGAGTATAAGGCTGTGTAGCACATTTGATCAGAGACCACAGGTGGTGAGTAGCCTGGCCGAGGACAGCTGCACCTGCCAGCAAGTAGTACTGAGCTGGGAGTGGCAGTCTGAGGAGAAGGGGTCCAGGGAAGCCCATACGCGGCCCCGGGGGAGAGGGCGCTGACCATTTGAAAAACAAGGATGGGATTGTGTGGAAGCAGTAAGTGCTGTGGAGCATCCTGAAGGCAGAACCAGTGGGTATATGGTGGGACATCCTGTGGCATCTGGAGCCCAGCTGCCTTAGAGTGTGAGGCCTGAGCAATTCCTTGCAGAGAGGCATCAACAACAACAACAACAACAAATGCCCAGACTCACTTAGAGGCCTAGGGAAGAAGAGAAGGCCCTAACTGGTGGGGTGGTGACTAGGCAGGAACACCTAGAGCAGCTGTAGGCCTGTGCTGAAGTGGCCTTTTCATGAATTCATGCCGTAAAGTTGGGCACCAAATGTAACAGGAGTTCTAATTGGTCTTAAAACTAAAAACCCAGAGCCAGATATCAGAGTTAAAGCTGAAAGATCAGACAAAAAGAGGAGCAAGCCACAGCCACACCTTATCTGGCTAACTTCTCAGCTTGGGGGGAGGGAGGGATGGACAGACAGACAGACAGAGAGACAGAGAGATGAGACACAGAGAGAGAGACACAGAGAGAGACGGCACACACACACACACACACACACACACACACACACAGAGACAGAGACAGAGAGAGAGCTCACGCTCCTTTCTCCTCCCTGCCACATCACTTCCTCTCTCTACCCAACCATATCATTTCCAGTTTCCTTGTCCCAGGTGCTGTTACTGGGATGAACGGTGTGGGTCACTGCCGTCTGGTCTCTACGGTGGAGTAGTAGCTAGCTCCATACTCATCTGCAGGCAGGCTTTCTTTGTTAAGTGCCCTCATTGATAAGGCTGTCCTAGAGAGGAGCTGGTTTAAACATGGAGAAGAGGTGCTGTCTGAATTCGCCCACTGCTCCTCAGCGGCAGCAGGGGTCACTCATAAATGAGTTTACACACTGGGTTAAAGCTGGAAGCATTCCGTAAGTTGGTACTGTGTTTGCATTGCTTAAATGAGCCGCGATCAATTTTAGTTCTGTTTGAATGTAGAAGTCTTTTGTGTTTATTAATTTGAGTTTTTGTTTTTAAATCTGTTATCATAAATAAAAGGATAATATTTTTTTTGTGTTTGCCCTTTGAGATGTTAGTATAGATCAGTGGTCAATCTTTCTGACATATGATATCAAATCCTTCTCTGTTTATGTTTTGCTGTGAGTAACCATCCTTTTTTTATCTTTAATTGATGTTTCAATTATTTTACATCCCAACTGCATTTTCTCTTACCCCTTCTCCACCACTACAAAACTGTGGTCTCTCAAGCTGAGGTAAGCCAAAGCTACTTTCTTTGTATTACTGTTGAGCAAGGCAACCCAGGGTGAGGAATATGTTCCCCAAAGACATCTCAAGTACTAGGGACAGTCTCTGGTCCCACTGTTAGGAATCCCACAAATAGACAAGGCTAATTAACTTTCATCCACATGCAGAGGGCCCAGGCCAGTCCTGTGTAGGCTCCCTCGCTGCTGGTCAAGTTGGTGAGCTCCCTCAAGCTCTGGTTAGCTATCTCTGTGGATTTTCCCATTTTTACTACCCTGGCTCATACACCACCCCTTCCCTCTCTCTGACTGGACTCCCAGAGCAAGGCTTAGTGCTTATCTGTGGATGTGTATATCTGCTACCATCAGTTACTGTATGAAGACTCTGTGATCAAAATTAGGGTAGTCACCAGTCTGATTACAGGAGATGGCTAGTTCAGGAACACTCTCCACTATTGCTAGAAGTCATCCTGGTGGATTACTGGGCATCAGGTTTCTCCCTAATCCCAAAGACATCTCTTTCTATTCTCCTCTTCTCACCGGAAACCCACCCAGCCCTCATGTTCATGCCCTTATCTCCAGCTTACCAGGTGATCTCTTCAATTTTCTCTTCTATGGAAATCTAAGCCTCCATCTTTGGACCTTCCTTGTTACCTGGTACCTCTGGTGCTGTGAATTGTGGCCTGGTTATCTTTACAACTGTTGTCCCTTATGAGTGAGTACATAACATGTTTGTCCTTCTGTGTCTGGATCAGCTGACTCAGGATTAATTTTTCAATTTCCACCCATTTGCCTGAAATATCATGGTAGCATTTTTTTTTCAACTGCTGAGAATTACTTCATTGTCTACATGTACAGAAATTTCTCCAGTCATTCTTTAGTTGAGGGGCATCTAGGTTGCTTCCAAGTTCTGGCTATTATGAATAATGCTGTTATGAACAAAGTTGAACAAGTGTCCTTGTGGTATGATTGAGCATTCTTTAGGTATATATGCACAAAACTGGTATTGCTGGGTTTTGAGGTAGATTGATTTGCAATTATCTGAGAAACTGCCATACTGATTTTCAAAGTGGCTGTACAGGTTTGCACTCCCACCAGCAATGGAGGAGTGTGACCCCTTTCTCCACATCCTCTGCAACATAAGCTATCCTGTGATTTTTTTTCCCATATGAAGTTGAGTATTGTTCTCTCAAGGTCTGTGAAGAATTGTGTGAATTTGCACTTGAAACTGGTTTTAATCTATTCTAGTAAAGATCTGTTTAATGAAATCTAATTGGAATTTTTGGATGCATACTTCCTTCTGAAGATGTTGGAGGTTTCAGTTCTGATTTCATTTTGTTCCCAATACTTTCCTCCTGTCTTCACCTTTGTCAATTCCCCTAACTCAAATGTTTTGTTTATATAGTGTTGTCCTGCATCTCTCATGGATATTTTTGCCTTTCATGTAACTCAGCTAATTCAGAAGGCTTATCTGAAAGTATAACCTCTCTCTGTCTATTGGAAGTTCTTTGGTGTATTTTTTCCCCATTGAGATTTAGTTCTATGACTTCTGATTGGTTGTTTTATGGTTTGCATTTCTCACTCATACCTTAAATTCCCTTTTTTTTAAAAAAATGTATTGTTTGCATTCTGTTGTGTCTGTCTGAATTGACTTATGATAATTTTGAATGATTTTTAAAATTATACCTTTCAGATGTTGTTCTAATTGAAATAGGCGTCTAGAGAACTTTTGTGCTTTTGGAAGCACAAAAGTTTATGTTTATGTTTTCCATGTTCAGTATATGGATAATAAAAAAAATGGATATTTCACTTAGATGTAATCTAGAATGAAATTAGGAAGCATGTTTGAAAATATCATCCCTGTGTGGGTTACTATCTCTGACCACTATTGTCTATCAGCGATGAAGTGGCCTATGAGGCAAATTAAGTTTACAGAGGGCATGCACTTTTATACCTCTGTTTCTTCAGGCTCCAGAGTGAAGCTCAGATTTCAACATGGGAAAGCAGCTGGTAGCTTATAATCAGCATGGAATATAGACACAATTTCCTTATGTCCATTATGACAAATAAAGGTGATTCTAACACAGTTTCATTGGTAGTTGTGGTCTTAGTATCATCAGAGTAAACATGGTGTGTGCCGTAGTCTGTTACTTTGAATGACTACTTAAAAGGACTACTCTTCTAATTTACAAGATATTGGTCCTTTCCAAGGTCCTATAGCATGATCAAATGCCTACACGATTGCTGCAGTCTAAAGAGTTTACCACTATGAGCCTGTGAATTTTAAACCCAAGGAGAACCTTCCTCATGTTGCATAAAATGATTGCAGTTAATGCTATGGCTTGTACATGCTGACCCCCTTTCACTGGGCTTCTGTATCCTTCTTATATCTGGACAGACCCCAGGTAAAAAGCACAATTAGGAGTAGGTGGGGAGGCAGTAATATTCTCGGTGCAAGGGAGCAATGGAGGGATTGCTCATGTAGGCCCGAAAGATGGAATGTAGTAAGTGATTGTGGGGTTGTAGATTTGATACCCATGGTCTTTGAGCTTCAGTCAACAGGCAAGCTTATCTCTAGGCTATGTAGGGTCCAACTTCTTGTTACAGCAGGTCTCCCTGCCGGCCTCCCTGTCCTGCGGCCACGTGGGCCCACAGCCGCGCCAGCCCCAAATAACACTCAGAGACTCTGTATTTGATACAATCCTGTTGGCCAATTACCATTACAGTTTATGGGCTAGCTGTGTCTTAATTATTAACCCATTTCTACTTATCTAAGTATTTCCACGTGGTCGTCTTATCGGGGAGCCGCGCGGCAGGCTTCCTGCTTCTTCCAGGGCTACATCTCGACTCCTCCCTACTACTTCCGCTTTCCCTTGTTTCTAAAAACTATTTTTTAAGCTTTAGTTAAGTTTTAAGCGAAAGTTCTCAATCCCGCTTCTGACACCATTATGTTACAGCAGGTCTCCCTGCCGGCCTCCCTGTCCTGCGGCCACGTGGGCCCACAGCCGCATTTTTTTTTTTTTTTTTTTTTTTTAGGTCGAATAGATGTTTATTAAGGGAGAAACAACTCACAACACAGACAGATGAACACAGCAGTTAAAACTGGATGCTCCTCTCTCCGTGTCCCGCCAGAAAGGGTGTGATTCTGTATATATGTTTCTCATACTGTTAATAAAGCCCTGTGGCCAATAGAAAACTAGATAGGTGGGGCTAGGAGACTAGGAGGAGGAAGAGGAAGTAGTAGGTGGAGTCAAGATGTAGCCCGGGAAGGAGCAGGACGCCTGCCGCGCGGCTCCCCATAAGACGACCACGTGGAAATACTTAGATAAGTAGAAATGGGTTAATAATTAAGATAGAGCTAGCCCATAAACAGTAATGGTAATTGGCCAACAGAATTGTACCAAATATAGAGTCTCCTGTGTGTTATTGGGGGCCAGGACGCCAGACCAGCGGCGGGCGGGCTGGCGGAAACTTACATGCTACAACTTCTCAAATTGTGAACTGAGATGCATATCTGAACACAATATAGGAGGCACAAAACACTTGGAAATAGAGAAAAGATCCTGAGTATATAATGTCATAAAGTAATTTAAAATCAAGCAGCTAATGTATAAGAAAGCTACTTGAGGTGCCTTGGCTCAGAGTCTTGTCAACTGTTTTTGATTGACAGTGTTGCACTGTGGAAATAAATTTTACTGTTTTTGTAGAATACAGAACATAAAACCTTTAAACTGTTTTCCTGCCCTTAAACCTCTCCATTCCTCAGTGTATATCAAGTTAGTATTTTGGGCTACCTCTTATTAGGTTATTTGATTATAAAAATGCTATGTGAGTTGACCACTTAAATTTCATAAACATGTTGTTAAATGAATTGTTAGGAGTAGTGTTTTTTCCTGCCAGTCTGGTCCCAAGCCGAGCCAGCCCCAAATATCACACAAAGACACTGTATTTTATATAAAGCTGTAGGCCAGTTACTAGTTTCTTATCTGCTAGCTCTCTCTTAAATATTAACTCATTTCTATTAATCTATGTATTTCCATGTGGTCTCATCTTATCGGAGAGAGGGCCCGGACCTCTGTTCTCTCCAGACTGTACATGCTGACTCCTCCCTACTTACTACATTTCTCCTCCTTGTCTCCTAGCCCCGCCTATCTTGCTTTGCTATTGGCCAACAGTGCTTTATTCATTAACCAATAAGAGAAACATATAACAGCATAACATCTCCCATCAGTGAATTTTGACTTAGAATTAATAATTACATACAGAATTTCTGACAGTGACTGAAATTGCCCTCAACAGGCCTCTGGTATTATATATTCTTTTTATGTGAAATAATTGAGGACTATAAAATCAAAATATCAACCAATTCTGAAAAACACTCTGAGACCTGACTAGCTAATATTCATGTAAATTTAATTTTTTTATGCAAACATAAACAAACCACCCATCATTAATATGCAAATTCACCAATCTTTAATAAATGTTAAATTTTACTTATACAAAATGAATTGTCTTAAAGTAAATTCCACATGAATTATTATCAATAAATGCTTGCTTTGGAACTTTATATATTAACAGCTGTGAAAATTTTTCCCTATTGAAAATGGACCTTGATTGTAAAAAGTTTAAAGAGAGCAGATATAGTACGCTCTTTGCTGGGAATGAGTCTTGAGGGGATAATGATCTCCTTGCCATGAAGCTGAAGAACATGGACAGTCCTTTTACTGGTACCAGAGGAAAGCTTGCATAATCTGAGACTTTAACACCAGAAACCAGTTCCAAGTCAATGGCTGACAAGTGGATGCTGGGTGAGCACTGTTGTCTCCCGTGGCTGGGTTTACCGGTAGGCGTATTCTTGGCGCTTGAGAAGTGGATTGACCTTTCACAGATTGCTTTGGGCATGCATGGGGAAAGCTGAGATTTTGCAATAGTGGCTACAATCTCAGTGCTTACGAGGGTAGAAGTGTAAAAAGTTTTGGTGTGATCAGGGCTGTGACCACAGCAGCCACTGGCCTTGAGGTTTCAGGATGCTGAGGGGACTGTCATCCATCCTGGGAACTGTGCACCAGCTCTAAATTTCTTTCTAGGCTAGGGGTTCACTGCCTGCCCCTACTATGATTTTATTCTTTGGATAGAAGTGGTCCAAAGTGGAAGTACAGGGGTCATTTTAAGAGTAGTCAGCCATCAAACTGGATTCCAAAGATATAATCTGCTGCTACCGTTGATGTTTCTGGTTCCTTCACTTAACTTTTATCTGACAGGGGAGGGTTTCTGACATCTAGCTGTGGAGCCAGGATTGAAGCTGTGAATTTCTCATTTTATGCAGTATGAAGTAAGAATTTGACTTCATTATTTCATATGTATATATCCAACCATTCAGGCACCATTTCTTGAAATAGTTACTGTTCCACCTGTTGTTATGTTGGTCTCCTCAGAATTCATGTCATAATACATGGGAATTTATTGCTAGATTACAGGTAATATTCCTTTGAGGTATATCTCCATCTGTGTAAGAAATTTGACTTGCAAAATTTTATTAAGGAAAAGACCAACATCTAAGAGTCTTTACCTGTATAGTTTCATCAGTGTCTCCTATATAAACTTCAAACCCATTTTTATTTTAAAGGCTTTTTATATTTTTTGTGTAGAATGGAATGTGTTTACTCTGAGTGTGTGTGTGTGTGTGTGTGTGTGTGTGTGTGTGTGTGTGTGTGAAGTGTATAGACCAGAGAGCAACTTTGTAGAGTTGATTTCTCATAATTTGTTAATGCTTTATGGGGATTGAAATATCTAATGTCATGTGACTTCTGTGGCAAGTGTTCTAATCCACTGAGCCGTCTTGCTGGCCCTATACTTCAAATATTGTACATCATTATAAGTTCAAAAATCACCATACAATATTCATATATGTGCTTATGTGTAGGATGTAAATGTTCAATTTCAATTTCTCCTGAAAATTGTTCTTGAAAAGTTTGTGATTTTCAGATGCATGGAAGGATAAAAACATATCTTATAGAAAGTTATTGATAGTTGACAAATAGAAATAGTAACTTTTCTATTCATAGAAATACTGATTTATACTATTGAGAGGCCACAAGATACAGTGACTATAATGGCTTTATAATTACAATTTTTTTCTTCACATAATTTAAGTTTTGATTTGTGTGTCTGTGTGTGGGGGGGCTCACATAAGGTTATAGTTATAGATGTTAATAAAAGCATAAATACATTCACATTACATGACCACCGAAATATCAAATTTCATTTAAAACTTTCAATTCTGGGCCAGAAAGATGGCTCCATAGGCAAAGTCTCTTGTGCAGGCTGATGAACTAGGAGAGATATCAGGACCACAAAGGTAAGCAGAGGAACCCAACTCTATAAAGTTGTCTTCTGACCATGTGCTCCCTCTAGTGCTCACTCTAGCACACACACACACACACACACACACACACACACACATTAACACAAGAATAGTAATAACTTCTAAAGTCTTTAAAAACCAAGTTCTACACTCTGTCATCAGTGTCTCTTCTACCTCTGTGTGGTCTTGGAAAATAAAGAGCAGCATACTTTTCCTTTATCAAATTGTTCTTTAGATGAGGAAATAGCTTAACAAAGACAATGGCACAATTATGTGACTGACTGGAAACTCTGAGGCTAGGGATAAGGTATTTTTGGTGAAAACAAATGAAGGACTGAGACATGGAGATTAAAATGAGCTTGTCAAAATATGAAATGGAGGGAAACTGTCCTCGTTACAATGGCAAGCTCATGAAGCAGAGTGTGGACACAAGTTGGTTAACATCATTAATGAAAAGTTGAACAATCGTGTGGACATTCGAATGTCATTGGGCAAGGAAGGTAACTTCCTTATTCACATGTGCAGCTGTGTGTGATGACTCTTAAGACACCTTTAATTAGGAAGTCACATTTGCTATTCAGACTGTTTAATACACAGCAAATGTTAGAGTTCTCATTTAATTGAATTATGATTTCAGGGAAAGAGTAAAAAAAAAGAAAAGAAAAGAAAAGAGTTCTCATTGGTGTCCAGCTTTCTGGAAAGAAAATGCCACACTTGACATGTAATTGTCAGAAAGTCCCTTGAGCCTGGACAGGAAAGCCTGGCAGGCTGTGGGTGGTCGTGAAAACATCTGTTTGCGTCTTCATTCTCCTTGCTTACTCATCTATTGTTAATGATGTCCCTGAGTGGGTCCACTGTCTTCCCCGCTCTTATTTCTTGGCCTTTTACATCTGGCAAGTGAAAGCCTACTCTTGCTCACCTCTGATCCCTACTCCTAGGCTCTTTAAGATGCTTCCCAGAAGTTCAAACTTCCTATAAATCTCAGAGTCTTGACACATTGTTCTAATTCCAATTTAAACATATGCTTTCTCTTGGGTTAAAGGTATTTGTTATAAGCAATGAGTTGGGTGAAAAAAAAGAATGGGAACTTGACTATGAGAAACAGTTGATAACAGCTATGAAACACTGGCACGGGTTTCAAGTCACTCTCTGAAAGGAAGTTAGCATTGATGTTTTTTGTTGTTTATTTGTTTGTTTGTTTTCATGAGAGATCCAACCCCCTGCATGAGCTTAAGCTGTCTTAAGAAACTGAGAATGTTTACCAACTATATTCTTAAGGTTTTGGAGTATACCTTATGACTCAGAGACATTTAGTATATTTTCTAAAAAGTATTAATCCAGCGTGATACTTTGAGAATAATATACTATCATTCTGTCCATTGAGATATTTTTAATGGACAAGAAGAATGAATGATACCACCAAAAGAATATTAATTAAAATTATGCTGCAACAAAAACACAAGGAATGTGAATTTAAAAACAGTGCTTTTGCCTCTCCTGGCCTACTATAAGTCAGCATCCTTTTCTGCAGCCGAACAATGAAGAGGCCCCTAGTACTGAGATCTTAACGGACACCAGTATGGTGGTCTTTTAGGTTGAGGATATGAACAGACTAAACAGACAGTGTGCTTGACTTAATGGGTGAGAGGCCTTCCAGAGCTGTTAGAAAACACAAAGGTTTCAGCAGGTACTGTTCACATCACCTTCCTTTGTACTGTGATTAGAAGAAATGTGGTATCCGAGCAGTGATCTGGCTCAGTATGCCATGGCTGTCCCCTTGAAACATAGTAGATCAATGTATTCTTAAAAGCACCCGTTGGCACACCATTATCAATTTCTAATATGTCCCCACACTTCCGTTTTTGTTTCAAAAGTGATGTGTAACTTTTATATGATAAGTAAGCACACGCATTCAACTGTCAAACGAAGATGCATTTCATTAGACAGAACCTTCATGAGTGGTACAAGTGGAAGAGGGGGGTTCTGAAAGTGCCTTGCAGATATGTATTTGATCTGTTAAAGTGTTGAAATTCACACTGTGGCTTCTGCTTCCCCGGGGGAGCTGTGGGCAGTAGACCTCATGAGCACTGTGAAGCAGAGCGTTGAGGAATATTTCCAGACTGAGTTAACGTTGCAGATGTGTGCTAGCTATTGTCACACCCCCAAGTGTTCAACTGCATGTTTCCCATCTTTAAACTTTATCACTGTATTTTTCTTCAGGATAAAACAAAATTATGGGTCAATTTTCACTGAAGTGGGCTGGATGTCTGCATTCACCTTTCGTCAGTGCAAAGAAATTACGCACCTCTTTCCCGGGACAACAGCAATGAAAACACGTCTCTGATTGGACACTAGGGATGCCAACCGTATATAGAAGACAAATGTGCGGTGGAAAAAGACTACTCCACCTAGTAATACATCCAGGACAAAATATTTTAACAATTTGAAACTTGCATTAAAATTCTCATGAAACTATTCTTCATCTAAGATAGCTAGTGTCACCAGTCCTAAGCTGCAGGAAATGTGCCACGGTAAATACACTGCTTTGCAAAGACTTAGAATATAAAACTTAAGCTGCCATCCTATTCTAATAAAAAAGACAACAAAATCAATAAAAGTATCATTCCTCACCTAACTTACTTAGAATGAATTTTTATTGGTTTACAATAGAAAACATCGTCAGTTTCTGCGTGTTGCTCTATCAGTGAAAGCCCTTGTGACAGCTTTCTGTTGCCCAACTTGTCTCTACACCATCAGTGGATTTCTAGGAAGCACATTAAATACTATGTCCTTGGAGAAAATATGTTAACATTGGCCCCCTGCTTCTTCATAGTTTATGTAAGACAGTGCTCAGACTACATCTAAGTGTAAATTTTGCTGAGACAATTCCCCGAGGAAAGCGTGGAGACACTCCTAAACACAGCCAGAACTTCATTACATTTTATCCAGTTATTACTAAAATATACACTCCTTGTAGTGCCAATAACTATAAAATAGGCCCATTTGTTTCTTTTGCCAAATTTGGCAACTACACTTTACTTTTAAATGATTGAATTTATTTGAATTGATAGTCATTTTTGAAATACATTTTAATGATGCTTCTATTACTATGCATTGTGCAGTGCTTGCATCAAAGCACTGCACAATGCATATCTCTTGTTTTTAGAGGAAGCATTGCATTACATTATTGCACTAACACACCAGGACAGCACCTAGTACACTTATGCATAGATTACCCTTTCTCTACCCATTCCACGTAGCTGCCCAGAGTCACTTTTTTTGGCTTCTCAAACATAAACTTGACATTTCACAAGTGAGTGAGATCATGCAATACCCATTTCTCTGTACCTGGCTTATCCAACATAGTTATCTTTATCTTCACCCTTGTCACGAATTATGGTATTTGGATAATTTTTGTTGCCAAATATTTATATTTCTAATCCATTCACTAGTTGATAAATCCTGGATACCATTACATCTGGTTTTGTGAATCTTTTCAGGAAACTACATACAATTTCAATAATATTTTCAGATAATTTACATTCCCATCAGCAATTGCAGAGGCTCCTTACTTCATGTGCTAGTCAGTATTGACAGTCTGTAGTTTATAAATCAGTCCTCTTTGCTGAGAGGAGAGATCGTTATTTCACTGATGTTTCCATTTGTATTTGCCCAGCTGTTATTCTCATTGTTTTTATGCAATAGTTGGCTATTTGTACATCTTCTTCTAAAATAGAAATCAGTATGGAAATCCCTCCCCAAAGCAAAGACAGCCCTAACATATGACTGAGCTGTGTCCCTCCTAGGCCTTTACCCAAAGGCCTTTACATCTACGTTTGCGGGAGCACTATTCAGAACCACCTACTGGTGACCCAACCACTCAGTGAGTCAGTCCACTCACTGAGAAGCAATGAAAGATTTGACATTTCCATTTACAGTAGATGTGTAAATGGAACAGTGAAGATGATGTGTGCAATAAAATGGATGCAACTGAAGATATAAGGATATATCAGTCACAGAAAGATGAATATCTTACATATTCTCTAATCTATAGGTCCTGAACTGTAGATATATGATTGTGTATACACAGCTGGCATATCAGTCTATGGAACTGAGAGGCCCAGTATTTAGTGGGGTATGAGAAGGAATATATATATGGTCTGCTATAGTTTTAATTGGGCTAAGTAATTACTTTGGTGTTGATGATGTGGAATATCCCTGTGTATACTGCAAATATGTGTTACTTTTATTGGTTGATGAATAAAAGTATTTTGGCCAGTGGCTACACAGAATATAACTAGGTGGAAAATCCAAACAAAGTCATGGAGAGAAAGAAGGCAGAGTCAAGGACACACCATGTAGCTGCCAGGGAAGCAAGATGTAAGGTAACAAGCCAAGAACTTCATGGTAAAATATATAATAATAGAAATGGGTTGATTTAATTGTGTGAGCTAGTCAATAACATACCTGAGCCACTGGCCAAACAATGATAATTAATATTAAGCTTCTGAGTGGTTATTTGGGAACTGGCAGGTGGAAGAAAAATGTCCAGCTATATTGCAAGCTTGCCACAGTTCTAATTAGATCAGGTGATTCTATTGCTTTTGAGTTACAAAAGATTTATAGGACTCTGGGTATCCCCTGACTGTTTAGGTGGCATATGTATTCTTGTGTTATATAGGTTGCCTCTTCACTCTGTTTAATTTTGTATGCCTAAAACTTGATTTGGCTTAACCTCTCTTGTCTCTTTTTGTTCAGTTTTCATTAATTTTTATGCTGTTTTTTCCAGGAAGGATTGACACATTTATATTTTTTTGAAGTGATGAAAGTGTCACCCTTGTCTCAATCTGTAGTTTACAGAGAGGTATGGCTGTCCCTTCACATTCCACATAATCTTAGCTGTTGGTTTATTATAGGTAGCCTCATCACATTTAGACAGGTTTGCCTATGTCTGGTGTGTCTTTTTTTACCACAAAGCTTGTTAAGTGTTATTGACTGCTTTTTCTCCATCTGTGAAGATGGTCAGATTTTCTGTCTTCAATTCTGTTGCCATGTATGCTGCTCATCTTTTTGCATGCATTGAGTGGTCTTTGCATCTTAATGTGGGATTTCGTTCCATTTACTAATATGTTTTGGGAGTTTTTTGATATGTGTCTCTGAAGGATGTTGGTTATAGTTTATATTTTGTGGTTGTTTCCCTATCTGTTCTTGATATTTGAGTATTGCTTGTCTTTTGAACATATTTGTAAGCATTAAATACTCTTCTCCATGTGGAATAACTCTAGACATGTTAATTCTTCTAGTAGTTGTTACAAATCAACAGCAAAGGCATCTGACCCTGGTCTTTGATGAGATAGCTTTCATGAGTGTTTTAGACTTTTTAAATGTGTCTAGCTCACTCAGATTTTGTATCTATGCAGAGGTCAGGCTTGGTAACATGTAGTTTTGGAATTTGTCATTTCTTTTACTCTATAAGTGCTTTTTATTTTTTATGAATGTATGTATTTTTTAATATATGAACATTTTATAAATATGTATAAGTATATGTGTCTGTATGAGAGTGTGGGCCTGTGTGATGGGTGTGCATATGAATGCATCTGACTTCAGTCCAGAAAGGAGCACTACCTCTACTAGAGAAGGAGTAGTAGGCATATGTGAGTCACCGGACATGGGGGTGGGAAATCCACACTTGGGTCCTCTGCAAAAGCAGTACACACTCTTTGCCACCGAGCCCTCTTCCCAGCTTTTGGTCTTCTCTCAATTGACACCAGAGGATCCTACCCATCTCCATCTTGCTAGTTCACCTGTTGTGTGCTTGTCTTGGATGTTGGTCCTTGACTCCCACCTTGGTTTTGAGACAGTGTCTGTTTGTTGCTTGCTTCTTTTATGCCAGGCTAGCTGGACATCATACTTCTGAAGGTTTTCCTCTGCATATTTTCTCTTAGCACAGGAGCACTGGGATTATAGGTATAAACTACCATGTGGCTCTCTAAAGGGCTCTGTGGATTTGAACTCCAGTCCTCACACTTGGTTAGCAAGTGCTTTGCCCATTGACCTATCTCTAAATCCCTGCAGTGAGGGTTTGCACCATTTCATCAGGTAGCTTTAATATTATATTTATGTAAACAGCATTGGATATTGGCTGAACTACCTCTGATTAGGTGGGGGCTGAGTTTGTTAAGAAACTGTGTCCACTACATTTGGTCTTGGACAAAATGAGGTTTGTACTGAAATATGGAACATATGAACAATGTGCTTTTGGGTGACATTGTGGAGCCCACACTAAGTATTACTTTACCTCATCTTTAAGTAAAAGTCTTCAAACCTCATAAAAGTTTGCAGTGCCTTTTCTTACTATGTTCCAAAACTACTCTGCTCAGTATCCACTCTATGGCAGGATTGAGGGATCAATAATGGACTTATTGGTGCCTCTACTATTGGTCATGGTGGACCTTAAACTATAAAATATATGAGCTGAGCAGACATGGTTTTCCTACAGTAAATTTTCCATATGCTCTGAAACTGAACATTTTCAATAACCACATTCAGCATCTTCATTTCTCATGAAGATGTGGTAGTATGGTTTTTTATAGAAGATTTATGTTTCTTCCTGTATGAGCTAAGTGCCCTGCTTATCTGGGTTACCTTTTGTTCATTCTCTTCCTTGCTGTAGGGTACTGTCTTTCTGAACCCTCTTTCCAATAAAGCAATATTTACATGAGGTATAAGGTAGTGGCAGTTTGTGAAGTAATGTTTAAACCTACTGTTATACAAAGGTTAGCATCCTTAATGTGTACCTGGAATGATGCCCACTCACTACGTTTGCTTGTGGGAACCAGCACTGTATGTTGAAAGTTGACTACAAATGCCAGGCTGCATTTCAGAGCTCTAAGGACAGATTGTGTGCTTGCAGCCTGCATTTCAGAGCTCTGAGGACCCATGATGTGTGTGCTTGCTGCACAGAGCACACCAGCTCCCTGAAGTGCAATACTTTCTGCTGTTTCAATAAAAGACTGTGGATCTGCACAGCAGAGCTTAGAATTTTCATTAGGATAAATGAGATAACCAGTGTTATTGTAACCTGACTGTTATATCTTTTTGAGTAGTGTCTGAAAGCTTTGTGTCTGAATTGACACTTTGGAATCTAGAAAGCCAACTTTGGCATTCATACTTTGGGATACAGAAGTATTGAAGGAGAAAACCAAGCAGAGGATAAGATTCCAAGGACCTGTGGATAAACTATGATTCTTAACAGATTTCTAAGGTGATCCTTCAACACTTGACTGTTTTTACCCACAGTATAGCATATTGCTGTAGTAAATGCTTCTAGATGTAGACATAGTGCTAATTGTACCAAAAAAAGTGTCTCATTATCTGACTGCTTTGATCAAAACTTTATAATCTAATTTAAAATAGAAAGTCTCTGATTCCATAGCAGAAAATGTGAAAACAGAAGGGCAACTATAATCCACAGGTTGGAAAACAACCCAGAAGGCTCACAATGTAACTTGAATCTGTGACAGAAGGATTTATTTTAAAATGCTTAAATGTAGGTCAAGAATGAGGAAAGGAGTATCTCCACTGGAACCCACTTGTCAATGTTTTAAAATAGTAAACCATTATCTCCTAGGAAAGAAACATCAAACATAACCATCTATCTGCATATTTTTTCAGTACAGTATCAATGTACTTTGTGAAGTTCAGAACTTCAGCAAATTCCTCTGTGAAGAAGCTCAGAATTTAGTGATGCCCCAAGGTTTCATTTATTGCTGTGAAATATACAATTCTATGATTGCATAGGACTTGTGTCATGTGATTGAAATCTCCATTTATGATTACTTGTTAGTGTTTCTAGTGAATCCTGCCATTCTAGAAGATTTCCTTCCTTCCTCCCTGGCCTGTTGACTTATTATGATGTGAAGCAAACAGAATGTAGGGGTGGCTAAGGATTGATGCATTTATTTCTTCCAGAGGGTTTTATTTACCATTGTAAGGATATTGCAAATTCAATTAGTAAAGTTACAAACATTTCAGAAAATCCCATGTCTGGGTTAGTGTAGAGAAAAAAGAGCCAAAGAAGGCTTGTGATCATTATGGAGAGTTGCTGATTGGAAAGCTCATTCAGTGGTCATTAGGTACAAAACATTCCAAGACAAATGAGAGAAATGTTGAAAGTGCTAGGTGCTATAAATGATAAGTCATGATTTCTTTTAAGCTTATTTACAGATTTTGGATTCTTCCCAGACAATGGAGGAGCTTTATGATGTAGCACATGAAGAGAAAGCCCAAAGCTCCACATCCTTTCACTGCATCCTGTTGTGTGGTTGGTTGGTTCGTTGGTTGGTTATTGTTTGAGTCACGGCCACGACTCATGAAACATTTAACAAAAGAACTCAGGATATTCTGAATTCCAGGGTCATTTACAGGTTCAAGGAAGTACTGTAAATGAACATCTTCTTAAGGACCAGGTTTTGGGGGTAAGTTTAGACCAACTAAGCATACGTTGTGATAAATGGCTGATATAATGTACATAGGATGCTGAATGGAGACTGGGAGCAGGGAGACTTTCTCATAAGACTGTGACAAGTTTTTCTGTGAAGATACTATTTATAGTGAATAGTCAAAGCCATGCATTGTTCTGGAAAGACAGGCACCTTCACAAGGCCCTGGGCCATGTAATAGCTTGTTTTGTTTGGGATGTGTTTATGAGGCTGAATGAACTCCAGTGTGGAAGGAATTCAGTGAACTACAGCCATAGATGAGATGAGTTTGGTGATATGGTTACCTTTTATATTTTTCTCAGTTTCTATAACTCTCAGTAAAATGTTAGCAACTCAAACAGCCATCAGAGGTATTTAAAACCACAAAGAAATGAGTTTGACCAATGTATATATATCTTATTTCATTAGGAGTTTGTATTATATTGTAAATAGATGATTCTAGACTTAGTCCACAAGAATGACAGCAGAAATGCACAGACATATTTGACGTATAGTCTAGAGATAGAAGTGCTAAGATTTGCTGCAGGATTAAGTACGACACTTTAGGAAATGGTTAGTTAACATTGAAATTATAAGCTTTGTTCAAATTTCCATTAAAGGATGAAGGATGTTGCAGAAAGTTGAAACCAGAATTGCTCTGTTAGCATTTCTCTTCCCCGCCATTGCATAGAACTGAGTTGCACGAGATGTGTTTTGATAATATGTTACTTTGTAGATTGCATAGTTGGTAGAACATATTACTTGATATATCACTTTTCATGGTATAGGATATCTGTTATATGAATATCTGATATAGTTATATGAATGTATATTTTTAGGGTCTGATGGCATGATTCAGAAGGGGAAAAATGTGGTCAGACCAATTCCCTCCATCTAGATGAGACACCAGCACACTCCCCACAAGGGTTTTCCAACCACTCCTCAGAGCTGCCCAACCACTCCCCCATGTTTTGGAGCACAATATATACTGAAGTCATTTAATTCAAATTAATTTAATGATAGTTATTCAATTAAATTTTCCAACTGCATATCTCTTCCAGTTCATGTCCTCTCTACAGGTAGCCCAATGACTCCAGGCTGTTGGCAGTATTATGAATTTCTGGTTGTTGTTAAAGTGAATTTGTTCCTTTGCCTTTTCATCGGAAAGTGTGAAAAACAGTTTTTGTATCTTCATGTAAAGTTATATTTAAGTATTGATAAATATTGGATTGAGGGTAGATTAACTTATGGCATTAGAACAGGCTCTTGATGATGATATCATTTCACGAATATTTATTCTTCTCCACCTTGGCACTGAGTCTCTCATATCTCTACATAACTATTTTATCATTTCATGAGTAACAACACATGTTAGCAAATATTGCTAAATGAAAATTTATCATACTCTTCACATCCAAAACCTAAATTAATTCTGACCTATTGAAATGAATTTATATCTGATTTATTGAATCATTTAAAAATGTTCCTTGACCAAATAGCCCTACTTATTTCCCTAAGTCATCACAAATGAATCTCTGGTATACAACAATGTGGATAATATAGATTATATATATGTTGGTGAAAACCAGGAGTATATTATATATGTCTATCATTTGACAACTATTCTTCTCTGTGAACTCTGGGAACAAACAGCATATTTGTGGCTCATATCTACTCTCTCTTCCTTTATACAACTGAAAAGCTACTTTCCCTAACCTTGTTAACTTTTGAAACTGCTGGTTTATTTATATATTTGACTATTTGATAATATTTCTATAGATTTATGTCAGCTTAACACATGAGCTGTCATCATGTGTTTTTGTCTTATAAAAGTAATGAAAGTAAAATTTATTTTAAATTATGAGGCAACAGGTGAATATATGAGGAAGAATAAATTAGAGAATTAAGCATTTATTTATTTATTTATTTATTTATTTTGAGACAGGGTTTGTCTGTGTAGCTTTGAAACCTGCCCTGGAACTCGCTATTTAGAACAGGCTAGCCTTGAACTCAGAGATACACAGGGCTCTGCCTCCTGAGGGCTGAGATCAAAAATATGCATCACCACCATCTTAGTATATATTTATTATATGTAATAAGTATATATATGTATATATATGCAAGTCCCTACTTAATTAGACTTCCTATATTTGAGCCTTTATGTAATTTGGACAATCTAGTATCATTTATGATAAAGATTATATTTTTATTATTTTTTATTATATAATGGAATGGATGACTACTAGTAAAAACAAGATTGCTGGGAAAACTCATTTTCTAATGGGTAGGATAATATATGATCTTTAGAAGAAAAGTGGGTCATTTTATGTTTCAAATGAATGTAACATGACCTCTTTCATCTCTTTGTGTTCTTCTTTGGCAACAATATATGTCTCTGTATTGAATTGGGGCGCTTTTCACTCCACATTGCCCTCTCTCAGGCCTCATGTCTCCTGATGAAACTCTGCTTCTTCTGAAAACTTTCTCCCACTTTAGTGTCTGCTTTTATTACATTTATTTTATGTTATTACCGAGTTTAACGATGGTTTCTTGAATGAGCTTCAGCGTAGTCTGTTTAATGGTGCATAAGTAAATTGTCAGTAGATGCAATGCTAGCACTCTCTACCTCGATAGAGTTCCTCAAAGAGGGCCAGAGTCTCACCAGTCCTCATCTTCATGCATGAGGAAATGGTGATTTGTCCATTCTGGTACAGGTCTTTACAGTGACTTCATGAGTTCAACAGCTTTGTCATGTCCAAAATACCCAGTTTCACAACTCTTTTCCAACCTCTAGTTCTTATACTCTTCTCAATTCTGTTCTATAGTGTTCCTCAATTCTGGGATAGTGTAATGTAGATGTCCAGACTATAATTCAATATGCAACCATCATTTACTTTATATGCTTTGATGAGGTATGAATTTCTGCAAAGTCATAATCCACTGAAAACCGGAGCTTCACTGACCAATGCTGAGAAAAATACTGATCTCTGGGTTTAGACAGGAATATTAAAAATACAGAGTGAAAAACAGGACTGAAGACAAAGCAGTGAAAAGTAAAATAAATTAGCAAAATTGTAAAGAGAAAGATCTGTGTCATTTCTCTTTATCAATAAAAGTAGTAAGTAGTCTTTAAGCACTGCAAACTCTCCAGGCACCATTTGCCTGACTTTGGCATGATTTGCAGCATGTGATCAATTGAATAAATAGTAATGTGAAAAAATAGAGAACATCAACACAGAGCAGAAGCAGGAAGATGGTTTATGCAAGAAGCATTTGCTTTCCCAGTGACCATCCTGACTTTAATTGAAAAGTGATGGTTTGTATAATTTTTGTCACATTTCTTTATTATGATTAGATTTAAATAACAGTAGAAACATCATTATTTAAAATCATGCCATATTATGCTACTATGCTGTGATGTTATAAGTCATAAAATGTGTGCTTGTCAATCTTAGGAAAACAGGGTGTCTATTCATGAGCTTAAAATGCCTAATTATATATTTGTATTTGTAGCAAAAATGGTGATTTTGTCATAAAAATAAATTGTCTCAGATTAATAAGTGGAAGACTTTTCACTGAAGCAATAAACACAGAGGGGAAAGTACAAAGTATCCGCTTTAAACAGCAAGATGTCATTGTACTGTCACTTAATGCTGGATACAAGTAACTTTCAATCCATAAATCAGAGAATATTAAATGAAAAGTTTTTAAAAATATTAAAAGTCACTCACTATATAGCCAAGGGTTGCTTTGTAACTCTGATCCCCCCACTTCTACCTGCAGAGTGTTAAGGTTGCAAGCGTATAACCACACCCAACTGAGAGACCAGATTTAGCTACCAATGTCTGTATTGCATGGTATAGAACATGTGACAGAAAACTAAATACGGTATGGGGCAATGTCAGTGTAGAGTGGAAATGTAAGGGTTTTCCACCACAAAATTTTATTAGAAATTTAACTGACTTCTTTTTAGGTGAAGGGGGTACCATTTGTCCAAGCAGGGTTTGAGTCCTGATTCATCTGGTGTAAAGATACGGCTTTAGTCTTTTGAATAAATATATTTTTGAGGGTTTACACAGTAAATGAGCACAGCTGATATCTGATATCTGAGCAGAGTATTAAATGGTGACAAGAATGATGGGGCATATTCTTCTTATGCTGTGAAAATATGTTTCTCTTATTGGTTGATGAATACGTCTGTTTTGGCAAATAGGCAGGCAGGATGTAGCCAGGCAGGCCGTATAGGTGGGACTACCAGACTAGGAGAATTCTGAGGAGAGAAACGCTGAGAGTTACCAGGGAGATGTCATATATCCTCTGAAAGAGTGACATCCCAGAGCATTATGTGTAACCCACAGCATCCTGGCAATACATAGTTTAATAGAAATGGGTTAAAAATTAAGAGAGCACTAGCCAGTAAGAAGCCTGAGCCATCGACCAGTTTATAATTAATATAAACCTCTCTGTGTTTATTTGGAACTAAACAGCCTCAGGACACAACAAGACTGAACCTCTGTCTACACAGTAATCTGCGAAGTGCATAAAACAAAGACAAATTATAAGTACTGTGTACGTTTTCCATAACATATCTATAAAGCAAATGACACCAAGGCATGTGAGCTCAAGAGCCTCAGAATTTAATCTTTCTTATCAGAGGAGGCATAATATCCTGGCCAGGTTCAATATGGTATACACTGCAGCAAGTGAAATGTCTTAGTAGATAAAGCTGCTTGCACTGAGCCCAACAACATGGCTTTGATTCCTGTGACCTACGTTGTGGAAGGGAGAACCAACTTTCTCCAAAGTTGTATTGTGACCTCCACATGTGCACTATGAGACACACACACACACACACACACACACACACACACACACACACACACACTAACAGATTTTGTAAAACACAGTATCTCTTTGCTGTGACATATATTGTAAACCATCTACTAACATGGTTATTTTTGTTTGTTTTGCTTTATTTCTCTTTTTACCATGACATCAATTTTGTTCTAGCCATGTCTCCTCCCTACTACATCCCTCATTTGCTCCCTTGAGTAAGTGGCCTGACAATGAGATCTTAGTAGATTTTCTATGGGGCACTCATTTAGAAACACAGGCTGTGCCCTTGCATCATTTTCCCTTCTTCATTTTTCCGAGACAAGCATAGATACCATGTTCCTGGAAGAAGCTGTGCAGATACAGTGCGAGTGATGGTGAGGGCTTTCCCTGATGGGTTCTGGATGACCTGCAGAAATGTCAGTGTCGTGTGGCATCTGTGAAGATGAGAAGATAGCACATTGCCATTGACACCTCACCCATGCGTTCATGGCACAGTTTAAATTTCACATCACTGCTATTCTCCAAGAATCTCTTTTCCAATGAACTCCTGCTGTTTTCCCACACATATCTGGTTCAATTGTATTAACAGTATTCCCACTCCCAAGGTTTATTCTTATATTACTGTTTTCCTATTTATGGTACATTAAATGTTATGTAAGGTAATTTTCCATCCTTCCTTTCTTTCATTGAACCCTCAGGCTTTATGACAAAATACCTTGTGTCTATTATTTATTTAGACAACGTTTTTCTTCCACTGCTTTTATAGAATTACCCCCAGGGTATCATTTTCTGTTCCTGTTAAAGTTCCTCATAAAGGGATAACAATGGTTCTTTTAAAATATTTCTTAATGGTACTTGTCTTACGGATTTTTAAAAATCAAAATCATAGTGCTTTGCCACACATGAGAAAGATCTTTGAGAATTCTGACACATTTGATATCAGTTGTTGTGGTTAATTTAGAATCGGCTGGAAGAAAATTCCCACACAGGTTTACTCAATCAGCTTGGCCTGTGGGTGTGTTTGAGGGCCCAGTGGCTTGGCTAGGTTGAAGCAGGAAAACACATTCACCATCACTGGTGCCATTTATTAAAAAGAGGGCTCTGACCTATATTACTAGTGGAGAAAGTTAACGCTGCATAGCATGTATACATTGATTTCACGCTGTTTGTCCTCAACTGTGACTATAACATGACTGGCTGCTTCAAGTTCCTGCTGCATTGACTGCTCCCAGGTGGTGCACCTTAACCTGGAATTGGGAGGCAAACCCTTTGTCAAGGTGCTCTGTCAGCAAAAAGAAATGATTCATTCATCAATGCCTTTATTTGCTTTCACAGACGAGATGTACTCCCGCTGATTTTAAATATCCTACTGACTACAGAAAACACATTTCCTGTCTATCATATGAATTAAAAACAAAAGATACTGACATAAAACCAAAATCACCAAGCCATCACATTAAGAAAGGTTGGTATGTTTTAATGTGAACTAAATAAAGCAATAAGAAATTTTTGAACACTGATTTTGAACTATAAACACTGGGCTTAAAAATACATGTTGAGACATTTGACAATGTGTGTATCTGTTGGAATTTGAAGATGTCTTCATTGTTGGGAGTGCTTAGTTCTCTTCCAGAAGAACTGAACTGGATTCTCATCATGGACGTCATGGTTCATAGTGTCCCAAACTTACAGCCTGAGGGTATCTGATACCCTCTTTAGTCTCTGTAGGCACTGCACACACTTGTCATATACATCCACAGACAAACGGAAAAATCCATACATCATCTGTTCTTTGAACTGACACACCTAATTTGGTTAAAGCAGTTAGTTAATTCCATCCAGAACTGCGAGTTTTATGACTTAAATTAGGCTATGTTTCTCTTAACTTGGAATCTGATTATTTTTCTGTATAAATGCACCACATCATTTTAATAAAAACTTTATTTTACTTCTTATTTTACAGAAAGTTTTCTAAAGTAAATCCTCCTTTGCTGAGTTAAACACTATTTTCCCTAGTGATTCTTTCAGTGAAGAATTATGTAAACTCACTGTACTGTCCAGGTCATCCAGCTTCCAAGTCCTAGACTCGAGTGATTCTTACATGCCTACTTACTAGCTGGCCCTGTACTTGTAAAGCATTGTGTCCAGGCTTTGAAAATTGCAATTTTGATTATTTTAAATTTACTCTTGTTTGATTCTTTTTTATGTGTGTGAGAGCTTTGCATGTCTATATGCCTGGATCCCACAGACATCACAAGAGAGTGAGATATTCTAGAAAGATCTATATAAATCAGCATCCTCTACTCACCATGGCCTCGTAAGTGCTGATCTTAAAATGGCTGTCTTCTTGCTTGAATAATAGTTAGGCATTTAAGAAATCAATTCCATTTCTAGCCTTCAGAGTTACATAGGAAACATTCACTGCTGAGTGGAAATCTAACTCCTAAAATCAAAGGACAATAAAGGATAATTAAGGGTTTTGTTATACCTTTCTTGGACATGTGCAGTATTTTAGCCACTGCATGAGCTTCTAGTTAATTTAACATCCTGTTAGTCATTCTTTTACTTGCCTTTCTTGTTTCAACACTCCCCCATTTTATTACCAATTCATTGCTTAAAACGAATCGTTTCTTCCTTCCTCTCTCTCTCTCTCTCTTTCTTTTCTTTCTCACTTTCTTTTAAAACTTAAAAATATGATCAGTTCAAACAGAATAAGCATTTTGTATTCCTTTCTGTTATGATATGGCCTTGAACTATTTTCCACTTGCCTATCTCAGTAACTCTCCTTCTTTGCAATATTACCTTGTAACTACTTGTTAATACTTAGAATTACAGCCTTTTCAATATTACCTTGAAGTTATATGCTGATAACTAGAGTTATAATAATAGATTATTCCACATCTGCAAATGATTCCCTTCCACCTCAATCACCTCAGCTTTGTTTGTTGTCTGACTTAATCACATTTTTTCATCCTGAAATTTACATTGCCTCATGATCATATTGTATTACCTTTTTTTGTCTGTTTGTTTTGTATTGTTTTTTTATGCATGCCAAATGCTTAGTTTCATTTCCCCTTCTGTGAAGAATTATCCCTAGATAAATAACTTAAGGAAGAAAGAGTTTATTTGGCTCACAATTCCAGGTTAAGTTTCACCATTTCATAGGAGATGAGGCAGAAAGAACTAGAAGCAGCTCCACCTCCTAGCCATACTTGGGAGCATGTGCATATGTGTGAGTGATGAGCATGGCTTCTCCAGGACCTGCCCAGGTTATGGTACCATCAACCATGGATGGGATTCCCCACCTCCACTAAGGTCTCCATTAAGTAGTCTCCATAGAGATGTCTGCAGGCCTGCCGGACCTAGACATTCCCTTGTTGAGAATTCTCAGGTAGTTCTAGATTGTGTCAAGTTGGTGATTAAAACTATCGGACCCCAATGTTATACTTTTTACATGATTATCTTGGCACATTTTCAGTTTTTGAAAATTTGACTAATTCATTGACCAAAGTGATTCAACTCCATTGCTCCTTCAACTTTTCTCTTTTATTGAACATATATTGTGCTCACAGTATCCTTAAATGATCTCCAAGACTGAATTCTGTATTCTCCCAGAGAAGGGAGAAACACATGGCAGCCGTGAAGCTGTGCTTTTGTGGGAATTTTCTATCCACTGCTCTGAAACACAATTTTGATGATTTTTTTCATCCTTCAACTTTTCCAACAAGCAAAGTCAAGGCCCTTTTTTTCCTTTTTCTCTTTTATTGAAATGGATTTTTGTTTCTCACATAATATATCCTGATTATGGCTCTCCTTGCATTGCTCCAGTTATGCTTTTACTGTCCCAGTCCACCCCCTTTTTTCCTGTCAGGTTTCTAAGGACAATAAGGTTAAAGAAAAACCCTAACGTATCGTAATAGGACAACACACACAAAACAAAAGGAAAATAGCCCATGAAAAGGTGCAGAGACAGATGTAGATTCAGACACCCACTATTCACACACTTAGAAATCCCACAAAACAAACGTAAACACCATAATATATATGCAAAGGACCTGAAGGTTATGAGAGAAGAAACAATAATAGCATAGAACTTTAAAAAGGAAAGTCCCTGACATGACTACATGAGACAAGGAACAGCGATGACATTGTGTATTTTTCTGCTGGTCATCTACAGGCAGGCATATATCCTGCCCTCAGGAGTACACTGTTTCTCCTCCCTTGGAGGAAACTAAACTTTCATTTATAAATGATTGGAAATGATTACAAACTGGAGATAGTTTTTGGTGTAGGGGTGGGAGAATGTGCCCTTGTCTCCTGCAAGGTCAAACTCCCCAACTGTGCAGACCTGTACAGACCTTTGAGTTGTTCTCTAGCCTCTCTCGACCTGTGCGGACTCTTCTAGCCTCACTGATCCATATATACACCAATGCTGCTGATTTAGAGGACCTCGTTTCCTTGGTGCCCTCCATTCCCTCTGGCACTTTCTTTGCATCTCCTCTTCCATGGGGTTCTCTGAGCCCCCGGGGGTAGAATGTGATGGATACTGAATATTCCAAGGTCTGTCACTTATTGCATGTCTGCTTGTGCCTGTTAGAGTGTGTGTGTGTGTGTGTGTGTGTGTGTGTGTGTGTGTGTTCCCATCTGCTGTGGGAAAGAGCTTCTCTGTTGATGGCCTAGCAAGGCACTGATCTGTGAGTATAGCTGAATATCATTAGGTGTTATTCCTATTTGTTTGTTTGTTTGTTTGTTTGTCTTAAAACAGTAATATTGTTTTTACTCTATGTCTCTGGGTTATCTAGTCTCAAGGTTCTTGGTCACCCAAGCAGCACTGGATATGGGTTTTTTCTCATGGACCTCCACTCAAATCAGATGTTGGTTAGCTACTCCCACAAATTTTGGGCCACAATTGCACTAATAATCTTGCAGTCAGGACACCAGTAGAGATCAGATGGTTTGTAGCTGGAGTGGTGTTTATGTTCTCCTTTGGTATTATGCAGAGTACCTTCCTGTATCCAAGATAATTGTGGGATCCCAGTATCTTTTCAGAGACTTCAGAGATTGCATTAAGTCAGATTATTTTTTCTTTGCTAATTTTTTGGGTAGTTTTCCCTTCTTTTTTGAATGCTTATTTGTTCAAAGGTCTTTAAATTCCTCAAGATGTTTGGTTTAACTGGACTATTTCTTTTCTTGATATCTAGTGTTTTAGTTTATTATATAGTTTAGATATTAGCCATCAATTGGATGTGTTGTTGGTAAAAATCTTTTTTCAACTTTTAGGCTTATTCTTTGTTAGAGTGATGGTGTTCTTTGCTGGGCAGAAGCCTTTTAGTTTCATGAGGTCCCATTTATTAACTATTGATCATGGTGTCTCTGCTGTTGGCATACTGTACAATACACAATAGTCGTCTCCTGTGTCAATCCCTTATGGGCTTCCCCCACGTTCTCTTACGTCAGGGTTAGTATGTGTAGCGTGTAAGTTTCCGCCAGCCCGCCCGCCGCTGGTCTGGCATCGTGGCCCCCAATAACACACAGGAGACTCTATATTTGATACAATCCTGTTGGCCAATTACCATTACTGTTTATGGGCTAGCTCTGTCTTAATTATTAACCCATTTCTACTTATCTAAGTATTTCCACGTGGTCGTCTTATCCAGGAGCCGCGCGGCAGGCTTCCTGCTTCTTCCCGGACTACATCTCGACTCCAACCAACTTCCTCTCTCTTCCTCCTGGTCTCCTAGCCGCGCCTATCTTGTTTCCTATTGGCCACAGGGCTTTATTAACCAGTATGAGAAACAGATATACAGAATAACATCTCCCATCATCTCCTCTTTTCTGTCTAAAGTAAAAGAAGGGGTTTAACCTTAACATAGCAAAATATACCATACAACAGTTATCAAATAAGAATCACAGTAAACAATATTTAGTCCATTAACATTTTGTAAGACTTTAAGAAAATATCATCTATCCTATCTGTGCGAGTCTAAAGTCCTATATGTAACTTATCTTTAATCCTAACTAAGGAAAACTATAACTATAACTATCTGTCTTCAATCCCTTCAAAGACCATAGAAGGATAATAGATAAACTCTAGAAATGACAGAGACAATTCATTGCCTGGTCAGTCACCCGAAGTTCTTCTGTAATGTTCCATCTTCAGCCCATAGGCCATAGTGTGTGTCCAGACTCCTCAACAAGGCAGGAAACTTTTCTCTGTGTCCTGTAGACTGTCTGGCTGTCTGGCAGCCTCTTCCATTAAGCAGGAATCCTGTAGCAATGTCCATCTTGCACCTTTTTGTGGGTCCTGCATGTCCAGTTTCTACAACATAAAGTCAACCAGTCCAGAAGAGCAGTACCTTGCCCAAATGGCTAGTCTTGCCATATTAGAAGCAAACTTCATAACGAGTTTCTCCAATGTCCATCTTCCTTTTTGATGCAAGTAGTGTTACCAGGAGCAATTGTGCCTCATTGTCAAGAAAAATCCTAAACCATTTTAAATGCCATATTCTGTAGGTCTTTGAAAGGTTTGAAGAATGCCTATCCATCTCAAATACATCTCTGCAAATCTAGAAATCCTAACTAACTTAACTCCAAGTTTTGACTATCATAGGTAACTCTCTAATCTGTACTAAATTATACATTACATTTTCCAATGAGCTATATAAACACAATACCTAAACAAAAGGAGAAATATACATATCACAAAATTGACCTTAAATTGTATCAATAAAAGAAAATCCATTCCAAAGCAAAGTATTCATATCTATGCCATAATTCCCTTTTTACCTTTAAAAAGATTGCTTGTGGTCATTAACCATTTATAACCAAGCCAATTTAAATGAAAACAAACATTTATAAACAATATTTGGGAATTTGGGCGTTGTTCTTTCCAAACTACTTCCTGCTGGTAGAGGGCGCTGTCATAGGGGTCCAAAGAAGATGCAGAAATCTTGCCAGTAGTCTGCAAGGCTTTGTCTCAACTGCTTTGAATGTTGGATCTTGGATCACCTGGGGAGCTGTTTCAGGGGGTCTGGCTTGATCAAACCATATAAGTCTGGAAAGAATCCGTAGCTTTTCATTTTCTGTGGAAACAAAAATAGAAATCCTTTTCCCCAGTAACTTGTCCTTATGCTTAAATTTTGGAGTCAAAGCATTTTTAAAATATATAAATTGAATTAACCCAGCAGCATTTCTTTTATCAGTAGTTGTTATTTTCTCAGCAATTAAATAATTTGAAGACAACAGAATCGCGTATAGTATCCAACATTTCTCTGTGCTTTCCATCTTTACGTGGCTTTTTTATTACTCTATTTCTTCTACTTCTATTTTTACATATTTTGAGACAGGGTTTCTTTGTGTAACTTTTATCTGTCCTGGAATTCACTCCATACCAGGTTTACTTTGAAATCACAGAGATCTGCTTGCCTCTGCCCAGTGCAGGGATTAATGGCATGCGCCACCACAACCATCATTTTAATTTCTTTTTGCTTTTTAAACCATTGTATCCTGTTTCCTTTTCTCTCCCAAGCCAGCATACTTTTTAAAAACACAGTGTAAACCTTTATTGCAGCTCTCCTACACACCAATGAATTGTTAGCAGAGCTCTTTAAAAGCCAGGCAGCTTTTTGCCGCTTATGCTAATTTTGGAAACTTCCCTTAAAGGAGCCGCGCAAATCTCTGTCTACAGCAAAACAAATCCAATCAAGAAAATGCTGCTACCAAGAAGTCTCTGTTCCCTTGTTTCTCAAAACTATTTTTTAAGATTTTGTTAAGTTTTAAGTGAAAGTTCTCAATCCCAGTTCTGACACTATTATTTTACAGCAGGTTTCCCCGCCGGCTGCCGCTGGTTCTGCCGCCATTGTCCTGCAACCATGTGTGCCCCAAATAACACTCTGAGACTCTGTATTTGATACAATCCTGTTGGCCAATTACCATTACTGTTTATGGGCTAGCTCTGTCTTAATTATTAACCCATTTCTACTTATCTAAGTATTTCCACGTGGTCGTCTTATGGGGAGCTGCACGGCAGGTGTCCTGCTCCTTCCCTGGGCTACATCTTGACTCCCCCTCCCTCTCTCCTCCTCCTGGTCTCCTAGCCCCGCCTATCTTGTTTTCTATTGGCCACAGGGCTTTATTAACCAGTATGAGAAACATATATACAGAATAACATCTCCCATCAAGTATGTCTGGTTTTATGTTGAATTCTTTAATCCATTTGGAGTTGAGTTTTGTTTAGGGTGATATGAATGGATGTATTTGGATTCTTTTACATTCAGCTGCCTAGTGTAACCAGCACCATCTATTGAAGTTGCTGTCTTTTTCCCAAAGTGTATTTCTGGCTTCTTCATAAAACATCTGGTATCCATAGGCATGTGGATTTATGTCTAGGTCTTCATCTTGATTCCACTGATATGCATGCTTTATTTGGTGCCAATACCATGCTGATTTTGATACTGTAGCTCTGTAATGCAATTTGAGGTCAGAGATGTTGATACTCCTGCAGTTTTAGTATGATTCATTCATATTTGTTTTAGCTACCTTATTGTTTGTTTGTCATGTGTGTATTTGTGTCCCCAAGAAGCTGAACGTTGGCCTTTCATGACATGTAAATAACTGTGTTGTAATTTTTATAACGGATTGCATTGAATCTGTAGATTAATTTTAGTAGGATGTTCATTTTTTAGCACTGACTAGAGATGTGGAGATTTTACAGCCAGCGTACTTCTTTTAATCATTTTCCTAGTCATATCCACATTGTAAATTAAATAAATGCATGGGGGCCGGATCCCTACCTCCTGCTCTTCCATCAGAGTTTGCCATTTAAATGGTAGTTAATTTTATTCAGGCTTCTATTCACTATGTAAAACACTAAAAATACAATAGAAACACATGGAAAAAGAAGAAGAAGAAAAGAAAAGAAAAAAGTAAAAGAAAGAGTAAAAGACAAAAAAATCAGTGTGACACAGTAGTTGTAAACTTTTGAATAAACTCTAATTTTTGTGGACATGTGAAGTGAGTACCTCCCATCCTACTTCTCGTGGTATTTCTAATTATGATGTGCTCTGTGGCATTTCATGTAAAGTACTGAATATGTTAGTCACTTCGATGTGAAGCCCAGTTGCCACTGAAGCTTTTTGTAAATGGTATTCAAGATCGTGGTTGTACAAAGTATTTAATTACCAGCAAATATTTGCACCTACCTTCCTTACCTTAGATTCATTCTTTCAATGCTTCAGATTTCAATTGTATTTATCTTGCAAAATAATTTCAATTTTTTTTCAAGATGATATATCATTATAAGTCAAAACTTACAGTTAATATTGTACTTCATGTGACTGGTGATCATATTTAATATTGACTCAAATTACTGCAATACTATACAATGCATATTATAATCTGTAAATAAGAGTATATTTAGTATTAGAAATTGGACATTCAGATACATATCTTGTTGCTGAAAGGCTACACCCAGCCCAAATTATAGAGTTCACAGAGTCTGAAATGCTAATATTCTTGAAACCCTCATTAGTGTTGGGCTAGGTGGAATTTCCAGACATTTCTAAACACCATGCATCTCAAAGAAGGCACTTCTGGACTCTGATAGGACTCAGCTGTTGCATAAATGATATTTCTGAGAACATTTTCTGTTCAGAGTATAAAGACACAGGGTTAATTATTTGAGGTCATCTTGACAAAGATGTGATCATGTTAATACAGTCCAGTTATTTTCCTCCATTATATCATCTGTCTTTTTTCCAGATATACTTAGATTCTGAAGTGATGCCTGGGGAATTTTTGTTTTCATTTTCTGCTTCTAACTTTTTCTCTCCAAATTCATGTATCATATTTTGCTAATTTCAGCTCACTTGTCTGTACATGATTTTAACAATCCTCTTGCCAAGCCACTCACTTATTTGTTTGAATGGTGAACAACAGTCTAGGATCTAAAATAATGTCAACAGATTACTTTAGATGAACAATTAGAGTGCATGCACATATGAAGCTAACTCTTTTAATTTAACACTAAGACAAACAATGCTGTATTCTATATAATGATTCACATTTATTTGCTCTTAATGTCACTGGCAGCAACAGGGAGAGATGAGATCACATGGAAATAAGTTGGCTATATTTGGAATTATTCTGTAAGTAATCAACATTTCTCCACTCTGTTTCCAGTTTCCTGCACAGTTAGGTAGGAATTACATGGGCAGTCTCTCCACCTGACTCTGAGCCAAAGACTCATCACTCCAGAGTAAGAAATTAATATGTGGAATTATTCCATTGGCTTCTGTGTAAAGCTCAGAGCATGCGCGCTCCACTGGCACGGCTATGATACCTTCCTGGCCCACATGCCTCAGCTTCATTGCTCCAAGCTATTTAAATTATATGGTTTGTCCATGAGTACCACAGAACCAGACCACGGCATACACTCACATCTGTATACTCAGTTGTCAGACGTGACAAAACTTATGGCACCGGCTTACTTGGAAAGACAGCGGTCATATGCTGTGAATACCACACAGTTTGTTTTAGTACATGAAAGGCCAGTTATGTGCCAAATATTCTGTAGCTATAGGAAGACACGAGAAATCCAAGCAGATTATGTTTATTGGCACTTGGCTGCATGTGGCCATTCATAGAGAGAAGTCCCTTGTGGGAAAGCTTGTGGCTTGCAAAGTATAGTATGCTTACTTGCTGGGGAAAGCTACCTCCTGAGGTTTAAGTGCTAAAAAACATTGTCTAATAAAGCCTCTACACAAAGCCTTGGTAAAAATGTTGACCAGGGTAAGACTATACATTGAGAGTATGGACTTCTGGTCTATTGTTCTGGGATAACCTCCTAGTAGTTTTGTGATGGCAGTAAGATAATGATGAAGAAAAAGGTCTGAACACCACATCTGCCTCAACAAGAGCCTTGGCTGTGAGTCCTGGCATCCTGAACTGGTGGAATATAACAGATCACATATCTGCTCTGATAAGGATAGGTATCAGCAGAAAACAAGCAGAGTTTCTAATCTTAAGCACCAGAGTTGGGGGAGGTTTTTGTAGCTTGTACTTGAATTGCTTACCCAAGTTCCCATGTGAGAACTTGAGGAGCAGATAAACAAAGCAGAAACTCAGCCCAAAAAGGACTGAGGGAAAGCAGTGTGAGGGACAGTCAGGAGCCCGTGAGCTTGAGGATGCGAGAAGCAGACATAGCTTGAGTGTCTTGTGCTGTCCTCTACTATCTGTGCTTTCCCTCTTCTTACTTACATATAGTTAACATGTCTAAGGGGCAGATGGGGCAGGTGAAAGAAGTCTTGAATGTTTGGCTTTTGTCTTTATAAGAAATGTTATGCATACCTGTTGGGAGACACTGCATAAATACTGGGATTCTGCTGTGCCTGGGAAGCTGAGCTTGTCTTTTATCAGTGTGTTAAATGTTTGGACAAGGAAAGCAACAGGTCAATAGTGACTAATGGTAATTTTTTTTGTGTGTAATTTTTTGGATTTTCTTAGATTTGGTTAGAGACTTACAATTTAGCTCTAGTTAATAGATTGTGACTAAAGTCTGTGAGTCGCTTCTGGGCTAAGGTAATTTTTCCTCATTCTAACACGAGTGTAAACCACAGTGAATTTTTGCATGTCTGTGTGCTGTTGTTTCTCTGATTTTTAATACTTAGTGAATTTATTTTATTTCAAATGAAAAAATCTGCAAACAGTTCAGATTCATAATATAGTATGTATTACTAGATGTGTAATGCACACACACACACACACACACACACACACACACACACACACACACACACACGGTTTCCTTGAGGCTCTTAGTGGTTCATACAGATAATGAAGCAGATACAGAGGACTGCTGATCCAGGGTGTCTGAATGGTCAAACGCCCTCCTTTAATAGGGTTTACGTTCTAATGACTAAACATTCAATTAACAAATGACAAAATAAAGGAATCGTAGGGATAGCATGTCCTAGGCAGAAACTGTATGAACAGAAGGGAATTTGGAGAAGGGTGGTGGGGTTGTAGGTAACAAAGAATTTTCTATTTGTCTGTCTACATTATACATATAAGGGCATAACTAAAGACATGGAATGCATTCTGTGATGAACAGCAGTCATCTTTATGAAGATTATTCCAAGGAAAAGGAAGCAACCAAAGCTAAAGGTTGAGAACAGAGCTTCAGAGATTTCAGGTGAAATGATATGTGCTGTAAATACAGTAAGTGAAGGCTGACAAGCAATGTGCATATTAGAAGTCCAGGCGGTGCTGTGGTATTCTTTTCTAGTCATACATATTGATAATGCCTTTCAATATACCTTCATCTATATTCATGTGAGAAGAAATTAAATTCATAATTTCAGAAGTAAATGTATTTCAAAAATAATATTGTTGAAAACAGCAAGAGAGAAATAATTCACCATTTACTGGAGAACTTCAGGGAAATTGATAAGTGACTGCTTATTAGAAGTAATGGTAACCTGAAGGCATGGAATGACCTACTCTGAACACTTGAGGGAAGGTGAGGAGTAATGCATACCTTCCGCAGAAAGAAACCTGCGGGGTATAGCTGCTAAGAGATTTACCTAGAAGAAGTGTAAAGATTTTGGGGGGTGGCAACATCTCAAATATGTACTGCAAATGCACATCAATGGTCTCTAAGGAGGAACGCCCCGCCCCGTAGCTGTGGACCGCAGTGCTCTGCAAATGCACATTAAAGGTCTCTAAGGAGGAACGGCCCCGCCCAGTAGCTGTGGACCGCAGTGCTCTCGTGCAGCCCCTCCCCTTGCTCTTGCCTAGTGGTGCAGGGAGCTTGGGTGCCTTCCCCTTTCTTTTTTAACTGATGTAAAAAGCAGCTGAATCTAACCACAAGTATTGCAGATGCATTGCTGAATCCACAACCTAGAGGAGTGTAATGTAGCAGTTAGTCATGGAGGCAGAGAGTAGAGTGCTTCGTCACTGGAGTAGAGACACCAATGAGACAGAACCACACAAATAGAGCCCTTCATAGTAGTGGAGCTAACACAGCAGCTCTAAATGCACAGTTGCTCTTGCGTAGACATATGTGAAACGACATGTGATGGTTAAGATTTCAGGGAAGTGGGCAATACATTATATTTACTAGAATCGTGCAGCAAGCATGGATAGGGAATTGCTCTTGATGGCATTTACTTCAAACTTCAGCATTTTCTGAGAAATATATAGAACAAAATCTAGAAGTCATTGGAGGAATTAAAAGGATGCTTTAGGAATGTTCACTTAATGTAAAACAAAGGCAATAAGGGAGGGAAATAAGGAGAATCAATATAAGAAATAGAAGAAAGAAAAGAAAACACATCTGACAGTCTGAGAAGGTAAAGATGGCCACATTGGATAAAACGTTCCATGTATATTTTTGAAAGCAGCCAAGCTTGAGTTTTGGAGGTTTATATGCTATGTGACTAACGTGCTAGGAACAAATGTGGTGTCACAAATGATTTTATTAATAGCATCCTAAATAAATTACAAAGCAAAACAAAAAAATGTTACTTGTAATAAAGACGCATATTTACTGATAATCAGTCAAATCTTCTAAACATATGTTCTCAAACTTTTGGAATGCACACATGAGGAAACAAGGTAGAAACAGGTAACATGGCAGTGACAACCGAGGTTTCTATCCACAGCTGTGTGCATCTGCAAACTGTCAATTCCAGGTCTTCTATGGCCTAGAATGCTACACAACATCTGCCTACTTTCACTTCTCTGGCTACAACCACTACTACTCCATTGTATCTCACTGGGTGCTCCGCAGGTTTTTGCCTTATGACATTAATGTAGTTTATTTTTCTTCTGGAATGTTCCTCACTGCCTGCCCCAGCTGTTCTTTTGTTCCTTATCATTCTCATTGGAAATTACATCAATATTTCTTAAAATGTCTTCCTCTTCCACTGAATAGAATCTCTTCACCATCAGCACTCGTCCTCACCTATAACTGTTTTTGGTTTAAAAATTCCTTCAAGAGATCACAGCCATCCTGGGTACTCCAGTCTACAGGAACTGAAGCTATTCACAATGGCACCTGTCTTCTCATACATTCCAGATTGACTTCTAAACGCAAGGACGCCATGAAAGACTAGCTTGAGCCATAGCTCGTGGGTGAGGACACGTCTGCCTTGTCCTTATCTGCACTTTAGACAATTGTCAGACTCTAGGTCAGGACCACATTTGTCAACTAGTACTGTCTTCCTATTTTAAAAGTAAGGTTTGAGTTCAAATTCTCAGATGTGGAAGGGGAGAAATGCCAATGCCCTTTTGTTACCCAGCCAAACATTATTAAGTAATAATTCTTTATTTTGTTATACAGATACTTCTAAAAAAGATTCTTCTTAAGGAAAAAAACTGAAAAAAAGTAAAAAAGTTTTCTCATTATATTTGAATCATGAACCTTTTTGTGATAAGCTAAAATGAGGGTTCTTTGCAAATGGGCTTGTATCTATTTTCAGGCTTGCAGGCCTCCGTTTATTCCTTCCATGTGGCATGGGCTTCGTGTCTCTTTGGCAGGCTTTGCAACCCTTCATGCTCCCTTATTTTACCCGAGGAGAGCTGAACAGGCAGATCTGTGCTTTCTATGAGGTCATGAGGAAAACAAGCACAGCTTTCACACAGCAAGATTTCCAGTGCTTTTTACTTGTTCACACTGTTAAAGACAGTTGCTATAGCCCAGGGATAAGAAGAAACATTCACTTCTGGTGAGTGTTAAAGTACTCCTGGTACACTAAGCATTCGGGAGTTTCTGGGGACACCTGTGGTTGTGCTCAATTTTCCACCATAATATTTTACCCTATTGTGGTGCTTCATCTAGAAATTACACTAATATCTGGTTTTCATGTAGTGTCGGGACCACTATTTAAATCAGTGGAGTAGCTGTTATTTCTAAGGCTGCATTTCAAATGCCAATTCCTTTTACTCTAAATTAAAACATTACTATATGAATGAGGCGTGTTAAACTGTATGAATCACATTCCCCATTGTGCAGTAACTGGATAAAAGTCTGTTTCAATGGCAGTGTGGAGCAATGCCTGAGAAATGTGCACCATCGTATCTGCAGGCATTCCTCAGTGCTTAGCCTGGGCCAGACATGCAGAACAAAAATGTGCTAACGTCACTTTTTCCTCTTCTCTTTTTGCACCATAACATGACAGTTCACATTATTTTATGTCAATGCCCTTCATATCCAAAGGTTGTGCCGTAGCTGCTATTGTTCCCTCCATGCATATAGACAGGTAACCTTTAGCCAGTTTCTCTTGAAGTATTTTTATTTTCATTTCATTAATTCAAAAATAGAATACTAATTAGAAATCTAATATTATTGAAACACTTTCACTAATATAATATTTATTAAAATGTAATCACATGGTTTTGACCTTTGTATTTCCTTTACCTCCATGTTTCCCTTCTGTGTTCCTCTCAGATTGAGGGTTTCTTTTTCTTTATGATTCCTCTCTCTCTCTCTCTCTTTCTCTCTCTCTCTCTCTCTCTCTCTCTCTCTCTCTCTCTCACACACACACACACACACACACACAGAGATGCACAAACATGAATACACTACACTGAGTGTCTTATTTTTGTGTATATGTGGTTGCAGAGCTGACTACTTTGTGTTACATAAACAATTCAGGGACTCATGCCTGGGAGAGGTTAATTTCCCTTCTTTCAATTTGTTGCCCCCAGTTCTTCATCTCTGAGAGTCTTCAGGTTGGGTGTCAGCATGTATTTTAATTCTGTCATTGTTCAGATCTTGCTATAAGTCTGCTGTGAGACTGTGTCTCTTAGAAATATCTGCCAGCACAAGCAGGACCTGAGCAGTGACAATATTATTAAAATATTTGATATGGAGATACTCTAGGCTACAGAGAGTCTGCTATGCATGTGATCACTAAAGTTCAGGTCTGAACTCATGTGCACAATGCTGTAGTGATCACCACTGCTGATTTGTATATGATTAGGGGAATCATGTAAAACACCAAAGGAACCTCTTTCCCACATCACCTTCTCCATTAAAAATGTCCTTTGCCATCTCCTCACTTAAACATAATCCCCCTCTTGTCCCTCCTGATGATCTCACAAGGGTCTAGTGGGAATTGTTGGTGCATTAGCAGAGTTGAGTCATGGGCAAGGCACAACAGAGATCCATGTAGAGACTGAACACACGCGAGTGACCAGAAGATGTAACTGAACCAGAAGATGGTATTTATTTATTATTCAACTCTCTGGTCTACCTATTTCTAAATATTGTAGAATGACTTGGGGCTTTTCTTATAAAATAGAGATTGTCTCTAAGTAAAATGGTTGTATATGGAAGCATAATGGTAATTCTTAAAGCCCTACTGCCACAAAAAACATACATGAACCAAGGCCATGTGTGCCAACAACTGACAAAGACACTAAAATAATTATCAAACAGGCTTAGTAATCAGGAGCATTGGAAAAGCTGGATATGTACACCTCAAACAATAAAAAAGGACTCTTATACCTTTAAAAAAACAATTTGCAATTGACTAGAAACTTAATTCTCATAAAAACTGAACCTAACAATTGTAGAGAAAATACAGAGGCATGATTCTTGATAGGAATATTACCAACCCTTTATTTTTATATATACATAAAATGAGTAACAAGAGTAAAAACAAGTGAGACTACATACATTAACTATTTGTTGGGTTTAAAAAACCCAAAGAGATAATTTATGGAATGGGAGAAAATATTTATACATTTCATATATGATATGGAATGTTATAAAATACATAAGAAACTCATATAATTCAATGACAGAACAAAAAATAAAATGCAAAGAGGACCTGAATATTTTCCCAAAAGAAGTAAAGAGTCAACAGGTTTACATACATCAGTATAAGGCAATTAGGCATATAAGTTACACATTATCTAGGTGTGTAAACCAGAAAATTAAGTTATGTTCCTAGATCATAGGCTGGTAGAAGTGGGGTTTGAACGTGGTGGAATCAGATCCACACTCAAGACTTTAAGTAGTTCAAGCAATTTTACTTTTAAAAGTCAGATTAGTATCACTACCATTCCTTCCAACATCTGCAACTGCTGAAAAGTGAGAGTGATGCATGAACTCATCACTCTACAATATCAGTTTTGTGGAATATGCTAGGATGGAGTTGATATCAAAGGAAAGGCATCTCTCTAAAGAGACCGTGCTACCATTACTTTCCGTTTGTGGTATATGGCCAACTACAAGATGAAGAAACTGACATAAGACTTTAAGAATCTTCTTGTTTGTTGAATATAGAGAAATGTTGCATGAAAAGGCATTAAAGATGGAAAGAATCTGAACAGACAATGTTGTAACCCATCTCCCTGGGGTCAGTCGAGTCCAGCCGACTTGCCTGGTTCCTACCTGAGAGGAGGAGTGTGCATTGAAAAACCGCAGGTAAAGATACTTAAGAAAAAGAGTCACAGGATAGAGTCGGGAAGACAATCCAGTGAATACTGGACATCCCAAGTTTATTCTTCAGCATTCTTAAATACCTCAACCAAAAGGGGAAGAAGGCAAAAGACTTCCTTATCATGTATAAGGAACAAACAGACTCTCTTCCTTAATTCTCCAAGCATTTAGTAACCACACCTTAAACTCAATTTCCCATTATCTGGTCCAGAGGGCCAAGAATAATCACACCTCCGACCACGTCTGTTGTTATTTAGGTAAGACATGCCGTAGACCTTAGGTCTTATGACTTACTGAGGACAGTTTTGATCTCTCTGACCTTGAGCCAAGATGAAACAAAGTCATCTTTATGGGCCCCAAATATCCCCCTTCTAAATTTAATTAATTAATACCTGTATTTCTGCCACAGGACAGGTGACTGTCTGTCTTAGGTTGTCTTCTTTCACCTTCCAATGACCTACCAGTCATTGGAACATATATCCCATTATGTATGATCTCAGGTGGCCTGGAGGCAGAAAGATCTTACCTATCTTTGACTACCAGTCTCTGTAATAAAAAGGTTAGGGCATGCTGCATAGCTTGCTGCCATGCACCTATGAGCCAACTTTTAATCGAGAGTTCACAAGTAAGCTTGATAATGCTAAGCAATACATATACTTTTGTGGCTACAACGTCTTCCATTAAAGGAATAAAGGACGATCAAAATGAAATGGCCTTTTAAAATCAGTCTAGTTTAAGTTCAGACAGTGGCAGACTCTGCCTTCATCATCACGGATCCCGCTGTCTGGATTTAGCCATTGTTCTACATTTGCTTTTGGATACTTTGCCTTTGTATCCTCAAATATAACATTTTAAAATTATATGCATAATGTATAGTTTAATGCTACGCACTGCTTGCTCTCCAAATATGGGCATCCTATGGGCATTTGGTTAAACTACCTGCCGTTGCCCTGTTCCACTGCCTGTTTGTGGCATGTGCCACAATCCTTTTCATCGCCAACTTTAGCATTTTAACATAAAGACATGAAAGTGACCCTGCAAGACTGAATATCGCTAAGTAGGGGTGCAGAGATGCAGTCTCTAGCAGGGAAAGGACATCTTACAGAGGATGCATTTCTTTCCTGAGGTTAGTAAGTTTTTATATCTGTGTTTTATGTAATTCTTTATTTCTTATGTGCAAATAGACTTATGAAGAGTAAATATGGAAAACAGAATGCTAGTTATTGTGTTGGTCAGGCTGGCTGCCATGACAAGTAGACCCCCCAAATGAATATGGCCTCATGAGTGGGTCTAACTTATTTTCAACTCCATCAGAAACACAGCTGGATAATTCTGGTGTATGATTAGTGTTTCAACTGGTTGTTGTAGGGTAAAATATTCAGCCAAAGGAACCAACCCTGGTCCTGAAACCAGGACCAAGAAAAAAACACTTTGGCCCTAGAACCAGAGCCAGTCAAAGCAATCTATCCTTGCTCTGAAAATTGAGCCAAAAGGCTAAAAAGGGACAGTTGGGCCCTAAATCCAGAGCCAAATCTGCCCCTGATCAACTAAACCAGTCTGAGTGATGGGAGATGTCATTCTGTAAATACATTTCTCATACTGGTTAATGAAAAAAGCACTGTGGCCAATGGCAAAGCAAGATAGGCGGGGCTAGGAGACAAGGAGGAAAGAGGAAGTAGTTAGGAGGAGTCAGCATGGAGAACGTACAGAAGTAAGATGCCGGTCCACCACTCTCTGGTAAGACGAGCCACGTGGAAATACTTAGAATAATAGAAATGGAATAATAGAAATGGGTTAATCATTAAGACAGAGCTAGCCGATAAACAATGATAATAGCTGGCCAACAGCATTGTATCAAATATGGAGTCTCTGTATGTTATTGGGGGCTGGGGTGAAGGTGGGACCACACCGGCTGCGGTGGCGGTGGCTGCGAGGAAAACATGCTCATAACACATGAGCAGAAAATCTTCTCACTATGAAAACTCTGTGCCTGGGAAACCCTATATAAGCTTCTCTGCCTGTTGAGTTGCTGAGTGCCTTTTCCCTCCCTGGCAAAGGCAGCCACTGTCCTGGACTACTCCTTCCCAAATACATCTCTTTCTTAAAAGAGCTTTGAGTGAAGATCTTCTTTCATCAGTGTGGAGCATAAGAACCTTTGCAGAGATATTTCCTTAGTGGGGCTGAGAAGTAATTTGTCATTGGAGCCACAGAGATTGCTACATTTATACAGGAGTTTCTTCTTTATTAGAGTGAAGCAGAAGTGTCATCTTGGGCCAGAGCAGAAGAAAGGGATAGCTCTACACGGACATTCCCCTAGGGGAACTGAGCTGAGTGCGGCTGCAGTGGCTCTCTCTTAGAAAGAAGTGGAATTGTTACATTCTGCAGGGAGACTTCCCCCCCACCCACTGTACTGCAGTGTCAAGGATAGCCTGGCTTCCTAAGAGTCTCCAGAGCTGTCCCTTCACAGCTTCAGGTATAGCCTGGTTTCCTGAAGAGTCAGGATACCTTTCCCTCCAGAGCTGTGACATTTGCAGTGCTTCTGTAACCAGGGATGCTTTCGTCCTTGGGTTTTAAATGGGCTGTTTCACTCTTGTGTTTGTACAGTGGTCAGAAGAAGCAACAAAGGAGATATGTGCTCTTTAAGGCCTTGAATAAGATGGGATAATACATTTTATTTCACTTTTGGGGGGAATCCATCTCATCCTGACATGCTGTAGCAAAGCAAGGAGGCTGAATGTTGAATAAAAAAGAAGTGAGAAACATTTTAGTTACTGCTACTAGCTTTCACTATAGTTAGAAATATAAGTTAATTAATAACAACACCACTGGCAAAACATTGCCTTTTAAGGATACATTTGGCCTAAAGTTGCCTATCCATGATTTCTTAGCTAACAAACTCAGTACATGCACTAAAGTAATATGTTTGTAGGAGAATTATTTTGAAACAAAGAGCTAAGACACAGCCACTCATAGCAGTAGAGCTCAGACCATTCCAGACCATGTCCACTTGGGACAATGATAGACTATGATTAATGTGGCTGATCCTAGCACAGAGCAGATGACTCATAGTCACCACTGGTAGATCACGATGTACTTGTTCATTGTAGCTTATTCAGTTCAATGTATGTGAAGTATTCCCTTTTAGCAATCTATACAAAATGCTGTGTCTAAGTATATACAAAAAAGATGTCTAACTCCATAAAACTTATCCAAGTATGTAAACATTATGCCCAAGTACACAGAAACTAGGTCTAAGTAAGCACTATATATTTAGTAATAAGCACTACGTGCTGCTGCTGAAGCTGTATAGGTTAAACGGTTATGGCAGGTGGGACAAGGGACAACAAATCATGTGTAGTACATTTACATGGGAAGATGTTGTAATCTGGCTCTCTTGTCCAATATCACAAGTTAAAAGCCTGAGGAAAAAATGGATAAAGTGATTGTGTTCCCCCTAACATATTTTATGTAACTTCCAAAGTGTTTGAAGGGAAAATATACTTAGCTCTCATATTGTTTTTCTGTCTGCTCTGATATAGGTCAGAAGGCGTCTGAAGCTGACGATGAGGATGAAGAAGTAGAATCTAGGTTTAGAATATCTACCATGAAGATCCCTTTATATTCTCCTAGATCGCTCAAGTATGGTGCAATGTTGAGGGAGATGAAACGGGACTACGTCCCAGACTATCTCCAGCCTCTTCCTGCCACTCGACCAAAGCCACCTATTAAAAGACAGCCACTAGAGGAGCTGAGGGAAAGGAGACAGTTTTTAGCCTCAGAGAGGGCAGGCATGGCGCTCCACATGTTTAAAGTCCTCGATAAATATCACTCAGAGCAAAAGCACCAAGAAAAGCAAGCAGAAAAATCAGCAGTCGTAGAGATGGCACAGATGGCCCAGCAAAGAGCTAGGCTCAGCATTAGAGAGACTTTAAGGAACAAAATGTATATGGCACAGAAGCTGATGGAAAAGGATAATGAGATGATCCAGAAAGGCTTACGGAAAATTTGGAGGGAAAAACTTGCATATCTTGAAAAAGTTAGAGAGCGGAAAAGTACGTTTCTAGCTGAAAAGAAGCTAAATGCTCTTGACCATTCCTTAGTGCAGAACATCAGCAACGAGCGGGCTCTTCTGTTCAAAGGAATCTTTCAAGTTGACAGAATGAAGAAAAACATGAATGATTTAAAAAATAAACACATGATTGTTAGTGAAAAACGGAAAACAGAAAAGGACAAGCAGAGTTTGCTGAGGCAGATGAAGGAGAGCAGGTAAGATGCAGCCCAGCCTGTGGTTCACCGTGATTTGCCGTCAGTGCTGACTTCTGTGTAGTTTCCTACAGCTTCACACCATAGGTTTGGAATACGGAAGCAAACTGAAAGGTGAAAATCGTGTGCTGGCTTATTCCCAAAGACTGGGATGCAGAACTCTTCTTTCACGTCGTAACGCTGTTCCCGAAACCTGTCTTGTTTATGTTTGCAGAGTCAGTCACTGCCATCTCTCTCCTGGCGGTGCGGGCAGCACACTAACACCCCACCCCACCCCACCAGCCCTCACTCCCTGCCCCCCACCCCTGCACACTGGGAATGTTTTCCCTGTCCTCTGGTCTCTAGAAGGTATCAGAGATAGACTCACCTTGTCATCCCGGTGATGGCGTAGTCTCTAAGAACTCCCATGATGCTTCTCTCCCACACCTCTACCTCTGTTCTCCTCCCTTGAACTCATTCCTGAGTGTCCTCTGTAAGTCTTCACTGGCTCTGATGGCTTGTTTGAGACAGGGCCTCAAGTAGCTCATGTTGGCCTCAAACTGAGTAACTTTGAGCTTCCGGTCCTCCAGGCCCCACCTCAGAAGGGCAAGGATTTCAGGCATGTGGCACTGTGCCGGGTTTATGTGGTGCTGTAGCTTGTGGACAGGACTTCATATGGTTGAGGCAAGCACTTTGTCACCCGAACAAACGCCACCCCCTAACGGCTCTGACTTTGCAATTTCTTACCGAGGTGGATACCTTGCCAATATTCCCAGGACATTAAGCCTTTGTTTTACTTCAGAGTCCTCTTTATGTTTTCTGCTCTTTAAAGTCTTAGTAACAGTAAGCATTGCCATGGATAGCAAATGCCTCACTCCTCTACAACCATGTGAAGGAGGCCTCCAAAAGCACAATCACCAGTGTTATGGGGAAAATCACAACACTTTCTGGTATCCATTGAGTGATAAGGTGCTGTATATATGTATATGAAGCTGCCTTCTTTTCTATAGGGAGACACATGGCATGTAAGTGATGACTGCCTCTGTGTGACTAGTTTTCCTCTTTAGATTCCCCGTCTATAGTGCAGAGAATACACGTGGTGGAAAAATCATCTTTTGCTATCTGCTCAAATGGGCATGTTCACTTGTTTCCCCACTGATTTTTTTTTAATTTTTAATTTTTTAAAATTAAATTAAAAATAATCATATTGTATATTACAATCTCAGTTCTCTCTCCCACCCATCCTCCAATTCCACACACCATCTCCCTATACCAACCCCTATCCACTCCTCAGATAGGAAAGGCATCCCATGAGATGTCCTCAAAGGCTGTCACATAATTATGGACAAAACCAAAATCCTCATCCTGTATCTAGGGTGAGAAAGTTTCCCTCAACAGGGAATGTGCTCCAAAATGCCAGCTCATCCACTGGCTCCATGAGGTGCCCAAGCCCCCTCTGACTCCCACATTCAGCTGTGGTGATTTGCTGTTTTGTAAGCTTCCCATCTGTCAGACTGGGGGCTGTGAGCTCCCACGTGCCCAGACCAGCTTTTTCGGTGTATTTCTCCAACAAGGTCCTCACCCCTCTCTTCATCATTCCTCCCTCTCCAGAAATGGACTCATGGAGTTAGCCTCAGTGCTTACCTGTGACCTCCTACTTGTGTTTCCATCACCTATTGCATGATGAGGCTATTCTGGCCTTTAAAGTTGTCATCAATCTATTTATAGGGAAAAGAGATGTAAAGTAACCTCTGAACTACAGCTTAGATGCTTAGTTGGATTCATCCATGTAGATTCCAGAGAATTTCCCTAGTGCCAATGTCATTTCTGTGTCTGGGTTACCTCTCTCAGCATTATTCTTCAAATTTCATCCATTTGCCTGCTAATTTCAAGTTGATTTTTGTCTCAGGAGTGAAAAGTACTCTACTGCTAAATAAGAACTATTGGTACTAG